>JABUQX010008434.1:0-12500 GCA_015478945.1 Trachelipus rathkii
TGTAAGAAAATAAAACTTGTAAAGAATAAACCATTTCTCAATCAACCTTAAAGAAGCGGTCCTAAGCACCCAGCTTCAATATATATATATATATATATATATATATATATATATATATATATATATATATATATATATATATATATATATATATATATCAATTAATACCTGGAAGAACTACATATTAGAAGAAGCTCCATATATATATAAAAAAATATCGATATGTATATATATATATATATATATATATATATATATATATATATATATATATATATATATATATATATATATATATATATATATTTATATATATATATATATATATATATATATATAGCTAACGAAAACATCGAAAACATATTTTAATAATTATAATACGTACCTATTTATTTGTATGAAAAGCTTGTTTACATTATATTTACCAAATACTTAATTTTAAATCACATTCCAATTGAGTAATTTCTTAGGCCTATCATTTTTTTAAAATAGAGCTAGTAGTAGGAAGGGGATATTGCATGCCCAAAGTGACCGCGACCTTTTTGACCTTTTCTGACCGCGACCTTTTTTTGAGCTCGAATTTTTACCTGACCTTGACCTTTTTGGGCCTTGACCTTTTTTCGACCAACCCTTTGGTCTTCCATGGGTCATTTTTGGCCCACGGTATTTAGCAGCCTAATTTTGCCAGCCCTAATTTTGGCCCACCCTAATTTTTGGCCACCCTTTAGGGGCTTAGCCCTATTTTTTGATGTCTTTACCTTGTTTGACCATGATATTTCGGCCTTAACCTTGCCATATACCATGGGTCAATTTTGGCCCACGGTAATTTTTGGCTGCCCTTTAGGGGCTTAGCCCGTTTTTGATGTCTTTACCTTGTTTGGCCATGATATTTCTGCCTTAACCTTGCCATATACCATGGGTCATTTTTTGCCCACGGTAATTTTTGGCTGCCCTTTAGGGGCTTAGCCCGTTTTTGATGTCTTTACCTTGTTTGGCCATGATATTTCTGCCTTAACCTTGCCATATACCATGGGTCATTTTTTGCCCACGGTAATTTTTGGCTGCCCTTTAGGGGCTTAGCCCGTTTTTGATGTCTTTACCTTGTTTGACCATGATATTCGGCCTTAACCTTGCCATATACCATGGGTCAATTTTGGCCCACGGTAATTTTTGGCTACCCTTTAGGGGCTTAGCCCGTTTTTGATGTCTTTACCTTGTTTGACCATGATATTTCGGCCTTGACCTTGCCATATACCATGGGTCAATTTTGGCCCACGCCAATTTTTTACCCACTCGTGGCCCACCCGTCACATATTTCGTTCCTAACTTGAACGTATGTATCTAGTGATGTTCTATTAGTGCTCTATGATTATTCTATGAGTGCTGGGTGAGTGCCAGGTGAGTGCCAAGTGAGTGCCAATGAGTGCCAATGAGTGCCAAGTGAGTGCCAATGAGTGCCAAGTGAGTGCCACATAGTGCCAAGTGAGTGCCACATAGTGCCAACTGAGTGCCACTTTTTTCAAGCCTTTTCTAGCCTCCCCTGAGCCTAGAATAGCCCTAATATGGGTGTCTACCCCTAGGTTATAAGGTATGAGGAATCGATTGGTGTATATTACAAGTTGCTAGGATGCTTCCTACTATGAGTTAGTCTTTTTCTAACACTTATACACACTATGACACTTATACACACATTCACTATGACACTTATACACACTATGACACTTATACACACTTACACTCGTGCATAGACACTTACACTTACACTCACACACTCGATATTTTGATGCCTCAACTTTGATGCCTCAGCATTGATGCCTCAACTTTGAAGGTTCATCTTTGATGACTCATCTTTGATGACGTCATCTTTGATACCATCTATATTGATGATTCATCTTTGATGAAATCATCTTTGATGGCTCATCTCTACCCCGCATCATAGAACAGAGTTAATATTAATGTCTTCCCCTAGATCATAAGCTACCCACCAGGGTGCAGTGTGCACCTTCCGCGCAAAGACAGCCACCCCCGCACCCGCAGGTGCGTCCCGCCGCGTCCCCGTCCGCCGCGTTCCCGCCCGCCGCGTGCGCCCGCAGGCGCAATATTTCCGCGTTCCCGCCCGCCGCGTGCGCCCGCAGGCGCAATATTCCCGCGCGAATGAAAAATATATATATACTATAAGTCATTCATTTTTATTTCATACTTAAACATTTCAAAGAATTTCTTTTCAAATATACTATGAGTCATTCATTTTTATTTCATACTTAAACATTTTTATTAAAAACATTTTCGCGAACCTAAAACTGTAACTCATTACAGACCTATTATTTAACACATATATTTATTAACATTATTTTTTACTTAATACTTTTTACTTAATACTTTTTAATTTATAAATTTTTAAAAATTGTATGTAAGAAGAAAAAATCAGAGTGTCTGATATATAATCATTTTATTTTACTACAATTGTGAAATATTTATTAAACATAAACTTTATACCTTAAAGCAGTAGGTCAATTGACCCATGGTATGTGGCAAGGTCCCTAACAACAAAGGGATTAGTATGCTTTTGTTTTACTGTTTTACTGCTTTAACTCATGTTTTACTGCTTTAACTCATATGTTTTACTGCTTTAACTCACATATTTATTAACATTACATACCTTAAAGCAGTAAATCAGTAAATCAATAGATGTGTTACCTAACACCTAAGGGATTAGTATGCTTTTGTTTTACTGCTTTACTGCTTTAACTTTCTGCTTTACTGCTTTAACTTTCTGCTTTACTGCTTTAACTTTCTGCTTTACTGCTTTAACTCACATACATTACATACCTTAAAGCAGTAAATCAGTAAATCAATAGAGGTGTTACCTAACACCTAAGGGATTAGTATGCTTTTGTTTTACTGCTTTACTGCTTTAACTTTCTGCTTTACTGCTTTAACTTTCTGCTTTACTGCTTTAACTCTTCTGCTTTACTGCTTTAACTTTGCTTTTCTGCTTTAACTCATATGTTTTACTGCTTTAACTCATATATTTATTAACATTATGTTTTTATTTTGTTTTAATACTTTTTATTTATTTTATTATTATTTTTATTTATTTTTATTATTATTTTTATTATTTTATTATTATTTTTTTTTTATTATTATACTTAGTGTTATTTACTTCATGCCTATTGTTATTATTATTTAGAACACACATACACACACACACACACACACACACACACACACACACACATACACTATCACATATACACACATTCACTATGACACTTATACACACATTCACTATGACACTTACATTTACCCATAGACACTTACATTTACACTTATACACACACTTACACTTATACACACACATTCACTATGACACTTATACACACAATCACTATGACACTTATACACACATTCACTATGACACTTACATTTACCCATAGACACTTACATTTACACTTATACACATGCGGTCACACACACACACACACACACACACACACACAGATTTACTTACACACACACACACACACACACACGCACTCACTTACACATATAACGTATAATTTATTAAAACATTTTATGTTTTAATTAAACACGTACATTTATATTACTCATTCAAATATAACTAAAATTATTTCAAAGTTTCTTAAAACTTCTATAATAAATCAATCATTATCTTTGAACAAAGAATTTATTATTAACTGTTACTTTTTGTTTATAAATTTTATAACATCAAGTTTTAAAATAACTTTTACTAAAATTTTATGAAATTTTATTAAACATATATATACATTACCTTAAAGCAATTAATCAATAAATCAGTAAGGTCAGCCCCTAGCACCCCTCTACACCAAGCTATGCCACGTTTTGTTCTATTGACTTGCTGCTTTACATCATCTTTAGCCATGTAATAAGTATAAAATAACAAAATAAGTTCTTCTCTGCTAACATAACATGTATTTTATTAAAATCATTCTAAGTTTTTATTTAAAAATAACAATTATTCACTTACATTTATATTATTCGCTCGATGTTAACTAAAAATATTTCAAAGTTTTTTAAATAATTCGGATTTTCTTTATTATTATTATTATTATCTATGTACATTGACAATCCATCACGAGAAAACACAACAACCCGCACTCCTTACAGATACGAAACTGACCTCTCTCTGTAAAATGTGTTGAAATAACTACTTTAGGCCTAAATTTAGGATAATCCTTTTTGTAGCCCGGGGCGATTTAGGCCTAATTCCAGGTCAAAATATATTTCAAACTGACCTTTTTCTGTAAAGATGTGGTGCAATAGCATACGTTAGGACTAAATTTAGGTCTAAATTTAGGATAAGCCTTTTTGTATCCCATGCGGATTTAAGCCTAATACCAGGTCAAAAGGTAATTCCAGTATAGACAAGAATCATTGTTATTATTACTTTTATAAATATATTTCAAACTGAAACATGCTGGATCGGTAAGATCCTTTAAGCAGTTAAGAAGGAAATGTTTTCCTTACTTGTGATTGGTCGGAGTAATCCTTATCTCTATATGACCTCATATGTGATTGGTCGAGAATTATTTTATCGTCTTTTGAAAATTAACTTTGTTCTTTAAACTTGTATTTGAGCAGGTGTGTTTTATTATCTTTTAGACCCCAACTCATTTTAAAATCATAGTCATTTTAGCTGTTAAGCGGTGCACAAGTTATCTGATTTGTATTAAAAGTGTTTTATTTTTACTAAGTGTATATCATATTTATAATAAATACTTACATTGAGGAATAATTATTAATTTCACTAGAATAGATAATAATTAATTCACTAGATTTATAGTAGATCACGTGAAGCAAAACGCAAGAGCGCCCGCAAGCGCGACCCGGTGTGGAACCGACGCATGAACCCGCCGGCGTAATATTACTATATATAAAAATAGGAAAGAGAGAGAGAGAGAGAGAGAGAGAGAGAGAGAGAGAGAGAGAGGATATGAAAAGTCTTTTTACTCATGATGAAAAAATTTTATTACACAATTACTATATTAGTAAAATTTACAAATGTGTATACATGTATAAATAAAACTTTCACCTCCAACCGCAAACATCCTGATGGTCCCTATATGGAAATGTAATATATTCCCCAGATATCTCATTTCTTATAGTTGTTATTATATAATTTATTATCCTCTTCTTTGAATGTTCATCAAGATCTTGATCGGTTAAAGCACGTATCTTGGAAGAAATTTTTAGATGGATAGGGAGTGGTATCTTCATTTTAAATCGTTCCACATTGACTATAAATGTTTTAAACACATTGCTTGTTTCCATAATTTTCTCTATATGTCCATACAGTATAGGTACTATATTATTATACTTTAATGTTATATCGAAGTATGTAATCTCGTGTCCCTCTTTCTTAGCAGCTGATGCTCTTATTCTGTACCCATAGACATCATCAGATGCATATACAATGCGGATTTTTGATGGATCACGTGGAGTGTAAGGATGCCTAGTCGAAAAATCTGAATTATAATTGACACATGTATACCAGGTTTTTAAAATAAACCAGCACCTTTGAATATATGTTATAAGTCCCATAGCTATACCTTTTTAAATGTATTACAAACACAGCTATGGTTACGATGGTTGGTTCTCAACTGAATATCATATTCACAGGCTTGTAACCAGCAACCTTTAAACTCATGACGTCATAAACATGAATTTTCCTGAAAACTTTATCTTTTCAGCTTTATATACAATGTGAAATTTCATGAATCATTAACTTTTTCGTGACCGCGTAGTAATATTACGCCGGCGGGTTCATGCGTCGGTTCCGCACCGGGTCGCGCTTGCGGGCACTCTTGCGTTTTGCTTCACGTGATCTACTATAAATCTAGTGAATTAATTATTATCTATTCTAGTGAAATTAATAATTATTCCTCAATGTAAGTATTTATTATAAATATGATATACACTTAGTAAAAATAAAACACTTTTAATACAAATCAGATAACTTGTGCACCGCTTAACAGCTAAAATGACTATGATTTTAAAATGAGTTGGGGTCTAAAAGATAATAAAACACACCTGCTCAAATACAAGTTTAAAGAACAAAGTTAATTTTCAAAAGACGAAAAAATAATTCTCGACCAATCACATACGAGGTCATATAGAGATAAGGATTACTCCGACCAATCACAAGTAAGGAAAACATTTCCTTCTTAACTGCTTAAAGGATCTTACCGATCCAGCATGTTTCAGTTTGAAATATATTTATAAAAGTAATAATAATAACAATGATTCTTGTCTATACTGGAATTACCTTTTGACCTGGTATTAGGCTTAAATCCGCATGGGATACAAAAAGACTTATCCTAAATTTAGGCCTAAATTTAGGTCTAACATGGATTATTGCACCACACATTTACAGAAAAGGTCAGTTTAAAAATATATTTGGCTAATTACCTAAATCGCCCCGGGCTACAAAAAGGATTATCCTAAATTTAGGCCTAAAGTAGTTATTTCAACACATTTTACAGAGAGAGGTCAGTTTCGTATCTGTAAGGAGTGCGGTTTGTTGTGTTTTCTCGTGATGGATTGTCAATGTACATAGATAATAATAATAATAATAAAGAAAATCCGAATTATTTAAAAAACTTTGAAATATTTTTAGTTAACATCGAGCGAATAATATAAATGTAAGTGAATAATTGTTATTTTTAAATAAAAACTTAGAATGATTTTAATAAAATACATGTTATGTTAGCAGAGAAGAACTTATTTTGTTATTTTTATACTTATTACATGGCTAAAGATGATGTAAAGCAGTAAGTCAATAGAACAAAACGTGGCATAGCTTGATGTAGAGGGGTGCTAGGGGCTGGCCTTACTGATTTACTGATTTATTGCTTTAAGGTTCGTAAAATATATGTTTTTAATAAAATTTCATAAAATTTTAGTAAAAGTTATTTTAAAACTTGATAGTTATAAAATTTATAAACAAAAAAGTATTAACAGTTAATAATAAATTCTTTGTTCAAAGATAATGATTGATTTATTATAGAAGTTTTAAGAAACTTTGAAATAATTTTAGTTATATTTGAATGAGTAATATAAATGTACGTGTTTAATTAAAACATAAAATGTTTTAATAAATTATACGTTATATGTGTGAGTGAGTGTAAGTAAATCTGTGTGTGTAAGTAAATCTGTGTATGAGTGTAAGTAAATCTGTGTGTGTGTAAGTAAATCTGTGTGAGTGTAAGTAAATCTGTGTGTGAGTGTGTAAGTAAATCTGTGTGAGTGTAAGTAAATCTCTGTGTGTAAGTAAATCTGTGTGATGTGTAAGTAAATCTGTGTGTGTGTGTGTGTGTGTATGTGTGTGTGTGTGTGTGTGTGTAAGTGTAAATGTAAGTGTCTATGGGTAAATGTAAGTGTCATAGTGAATGTGTGTATAAGTATCATAGTGAATGTGTGTGTAAGTGTATGTGTGTGTGTGTGACTGCATGTGGACCGCATGTGTATAAGTGTAAGTGTAAGTGTCTATGGGTAAAATGTAAGTGTCATGATGGATGTGTTATATAGAATGTGATAGTGAATGTGTGTATAAGTGTCATAGTGAATGTGTGTGTATGTGTATGTGTGTGTGTGTGTGTGTGTGTGTGTGTGTGTGTGTGTGTGTATGTGTGTTCTAAATAATAATAACAATAGGCATGAAGTAAATAACACTAAGTATAATAATAAAAATAAAAATAAAATAATAAAATAATAAAAATAATAATAAAAATAAATAAAAATAATAATAAAATAAATAAAAAGTATTAAAACAAAATAAAAAACATAATGTTAATAAATATATGAGTTAAAGCAGTAAAACATGAGTTAAAGCAGTAAAGCAGAAAGTTAAAACAGTAAAGCAGAAAGTTAAAGCAGTAAAGCAGAAAGTTAAAGCAGTAAAGCAGAAAGTTAAAGCAGTAAAGCAGTAAAACAAAAGCATACTAATCCCTTAGGTGTTAGGTAACACCTCTATTGATTTACTAATTTGCTTTAAGGTATGTAATGTATGTGAGTTAAAACAAGTAGTAAAGCAGTGAGTTAAAAGTAAAGCAGAAAGTTAAAGCAGTAAAGCAGTAAAACAAAAGCATACTAATCCCTTAGGTGTTAGGTAACACCTCTATTGATTTACTGATTTACTGCTTTAAGGTATGTAATGTATGTGAGTTAAAGCAGTAAAGCAGTGAGTTAAAGCAGTAAAGCAGAAAGTTAAAGCAGTAAAGCAGAAAGTTAAAGCAGTAAAACAAAAGCATACTAATCCCTTAGGTGTTAGGTAACACCTCTATTGATTTACTGATTTACTGCTTTAAGGTATGTAATGTTAATAAATATGTGAGTTAAAGCAGTAAAACATATGAGTTAAAGCAGTAAAACATGAGTTAAAGCAGTAAAACAGTAAAACAAAAGCATACTAATCCCTTTGTTGTTAGGCAACACCTCTATTGATTTACTGATTTACTGCTTTAAGGTATGTAAAGTTTATGTTTTTAATAAATATTTCGTACAATTGTAGTAAAATAAAATGATTATATATCAGACACTCTAGATTTTTTCTTCTTACATACAATTTTTAAAAATTTATAAATTAAAAAGTATTAAGTAAAAAGTATTAAGTAAAAAATAATGTTAATAAATATATGTGTTAAATAATAGGGCTGTAATGAGTTACAGTTTTAGGTTCGCGAAAATGTTTTTAATAAAAATGTTTAAGTATGAAATAAAAATGAATGACTCATAGTATATTTGAAAAGAAATTCTTTGAAATGTTTAAGTATGAAATAAAAATGAATGACTTATAGTATATATATTTTTCATTCGCGCGGGAATATTGCGCCTGCGGGCGCACGCGGCGGGCGGGAACGCGGAAATATTGCGCCTGCGGGCGCACGCGGCGGGCGGGGACGCGGTGGGGCTGGCGGTCTGCGGCGTCGGCTATCTTTGGATCATGCACCCTGCACCTGGTGGGTAGCAGTCAGGGAGACATTAATATCTGTTCTATGATGCAGGAATTGAGAGATGAGCCATCAAAGATGATTTCATCAAAAGATGAATCATCAATATGGAGAATGTGTTCAAAGATGACGTCATCAGATGAGTCATCAAAGATGAACCTTCAAAGTTGAGGCATCAATGCTGAGGCATTAATGCTGAGGCATCAAAGTTGAGGCATCAAAATATCGAGTGTGTGAGTGTAAGTGTAAGTGTCTATGCACGAGTGTAAGTGTGTATAAGTGTCATAGTGTGTATAAGTGTCATAGTGAATGTGTGTATAAGTGTCATAGTGTGTATAAGTGTTAGAAAAAGACTAACTCATAGTAGGAAGCATCCTAGCAACTTGTAATATACACCAATCGATTCCTCATACCTTATAACCTAGGGGTAGACACCCATATTAGGGCTATTCTAGGCTCAGGGGAGGCTAGAAAAGGCTTGAAAAAAGTGGCACTCAGTTGGCACTATGTGGCACTCACTTGGCACTATGTGGCACTCACTTGGCACTCATTGGCACTCATTGGCACTCACTTGGCACTCACCTGGCACTCACCTGGCACTCATAGAATAATCATAGAACACTAATAGAACATCACTAGATACATACGTTCAAGTTAGGAACGAAATATGTGACGGGTGGGCCACGAGTCGCCAATGGGCCAAAATTGACCCATGGTATATGGCAAGGTCAATGCCGAAATATCATGGTCAAACAAGGTTAAGACATCAAAAAGGGCTAAGCCCCTAAAGGGCAGCCAAAAATTACCGTGGGCCAAAATTGACCCATGGTATCTGGCAGGAGTTGGGCCGAATATCATGGTATTAAACAAAGGTAAGGCATCAAAAACAATTCAAGCTAAAGGGCAGCCAAGAGTACCGTGGGCAAAATGACCCATGGGTATATGGCAAAGTTAGGCAGAAATATCTTGGCCAAACAAGGTAAAGACATCAAAACGATTAAGCTACCTAAGGGTAGCCAAAAGTACCGTGGGCAAGAAATTGACCCATGATCAAGAAAAATTGGGGGCGTAAATAGGGGCGCAATACATGCAGCGGTTGCTTACGCAACCGTTTGGCGCAACCTTCTTCGAAGGGTTACCAAAAATTGGGTTGCCGAAAAAATTAGGGTTGCCAAAATTGCACTAAAAATACCGTGGGCCAAAAAATGACCCATGGAGAGACCAAGGGTTTGGTCAAAGGTCAAGGTCAGGTGAAATTCGAGCTCAAAAGGTCGCGGTCAGAAAGGTCAAGGTCGCGGTCACTTTGGGCATCAATATCCCCTTCCTATACTAGAGCTGTCGTTTTATAGATAAGTTTTTAAGCGTTTTTCTTTTATGCAAAATCTACACTTCCATTATGCATTATTTCAATTATTTTAGGTATATAAAGCTAAATACCACTTAAATAAAGTTATATAAAATTAATATTCAATATCAGAACAATCAGACACATTTTATACAAAAATTTCAAACAAACTGCACCAAGCCACACATTTCGTAAATATTTACGGGAAGAGAACGAAAAGTTTCATATATATTATCGATTATTATAGGTAGGACAGACTAGCCCGCTCCCTTATAAGTTGACGTAAAAAATGACGTCATTCGTCCGCCCGGTGCAAAGAATTTTACTCCTAAGATCAGAGTTGGAGCGAGAATTTCTAAATGAATTCAATTATTATTATAGCTATTATTATTGTGGTTGTTTTTCTTTTAATTTATGATGAAAAATAGCTTCTTTTTTTAACTTTTATATAAAATTTTAATAATTTAGTATACTTTTACCCACAGGTTTCATTTCAATTATTTAAACCTAAAAATATAGAGTAAAGAGACTCCCCCCCCCCCCCACCTATATATATACATATCATATATATATATATATATATATATATATATATATATATATATATATATATATATATATATATATATATATATATATATATATATATATATATATATAAAAATATCTTTTATATATATATATATATATATATATATATATCTGTGGCGTACCTTGAAGTTCACTTTTGGGTAGGCAAAGATATATATATATATATATATATATATATATATATATAATATATTATATATATATGTATATATATATATATATATATATATATATATATATATATATATATATATATATATATATATATATATATATAACAAAAAAAACTCTTTAACTGCAATACGTCCTTATTTATTTGAAGGAAAAATTTAATTTTTCACGTCCTTTTGAATAAAGCTATGTTTATTTATGTGTATTATATGCATAAGATTGACTCAAAGCCTGACATAGGCCTACCAGAATTTTTAAATAATTATTTTAATTATATAAAGGTAAACAACACTTAATTAATAAAAATGTTACATATTATTAAAATTCAATAAAGCACAACACCTTCACTGCCTCTATTCCAAAACTTAACTCAGCAAATATATGGTAAACATTTATGTTCACTCTGTCCACCAAAAGTGAAAATATCGTACATTGATAGATAGATAGATAGATAGTTAGATAGATAAATAGATAGAGAGAGAGAGAGAGAGAGAGAGAGAGAGAGAGAGAGAGAGAGAGAGAGAGAGAGAGAGAGAGAGAGAGAGAGAGAGAGAGAGAGATTTAAAATCTTTTTTTCAAATTATTTCGTACGATTTCACTGGGTGAGCGAAAGTTTCGTACTCGCGAAATTTGCTTATTTTTTCGCTCAACAGCAAGGTATGACGCTTGGCTTTTTCCTATATATTTTATATGAAATATGAAGATCTACCCGTACGCCCAATGCTTTGAGATTTACTCTTAGGAACAGAGTAGGAAGGAAAATTTCCAAATGAATTTAATTATTATAATTGTTATTACTAAAGTAGTTGATTTTCTTTAAATTTATTTTATAAATCAGTTTCTTTTTTACACTTTCATATAAAATTCTAATAATTTATTTTACTTTACCATTTAAATTATTTTATTAAAAAGACTAAAAAATATTGGGTAGGAGCTACCTACCCTGCCTACCCTATGTATACGCCCCTGATATATATATATATATATATATATATATATATATATATATATATATATATATATATATATATATATATATATATATATATATATATATAGACATTATATTATATGTTACTCCTGAATTCTTAAGGTTAAAAAAGGAATAAAATAAATCATTTCTTCTATTATATCAATACTTTCAAACGAGTTAAGAATTAAATTTAAAAAGTGTGAAGCTTTGAAAAGAGTTTTAAACTGTTCTTTTTATTAAATGTTTTTGGTTGCAATTTTTATACTTACTGTTATTATTATTATTATTATTGTTGTCATTATGTTGATTATTATTATTATTAATTTATTTTTTAAATTTTTTTTGTTTTTTTTTTTTAATTATTTAATTTTTTTTTTATTCTCCCCATTTTGGTTGTGCAAGCCAGACGGGGGACAGAGGGAAGAAGTCC
>JABUQX010008434.1:30000-37500 GCA_015478945.1 Trachelipus rathkii
TAACATGGTGGGTTCGTACCCATCAGGAGGAGAGTAATTTTTGCACACAACGAAGGACTCTGTGGAATGTTTATTATGTTGCAATACAAGGATATTTATTAATATTATACTTTTAATACTTCTATATCAATAATAATAATAATAATAATAATAATAATAATAATAATAATAATATAATAATATTTTTTTTTTGAGTGAGTGAGTGTACAGGAGCCACCACTGCGCACAAAAAAAAGCGGCGATACCGAGTCAGAAAACCAACTACGGGGGCAACTCCTAAACATAACGCATGAAAACGGGAATGCAAGTATTAAATCCTATAGAGCAGAGTCAGTTCCCGAAGGAAAGCAAAAATCGCGTCACTGTGGAAATGAAGTGATTCAGACAATATATATGAGAGGCGGGATTGGACAGGTATGGTGTGTAACAAGGGAAAAAGCCGGTCTCTGGAAGCCGCAAGAGCCACACAATCCACGAGAAGATGGCGTACCGAAAGTAGACACTGGGAACGGCAGAATAAGAATAATAATAATAATAATAATAATAATAATAATAATAATAATAATAATAATAATAATAATAATAATAATAATAATAATAATAATAATAAATAATAATAATAATAATAAGAAGAAAAAATATAATAAATAATAGATAAAACTAATAATCAATAATAATAAAAATATATATAATTTCTTTCTTTCTTTCTTTTTATCTATCTATCTATTTTTTCCAGAATAAGATTGGGAGTAAGGTGCGCTTCAAGCAATCGGAAAAGAAAAGCAGTAAGAGAACATGACAAATGTCGAAGAAGCCCAGGCCTTACGCCCCCTCTGTACCATTAATTAGTAAGAACTCGTCGCAATCAGAAAATCCACCCTAGAGCTTCATGGGACCGCGACGGATCCACACTATGGTAAGTCGTCAAGTGTAGGGTTCATCTCCTGGCCAAGGTGGGGCCACAACCCATACCCCCTAACAAAACCCCGCCATTCTCTCCTATCATGCAACCTTTCTTCTCGCCTTCTGCCAACCTCACATTTCTCTCCTGCAAACAATCCTTTACTGACTCAATCATTTTTATTTGCGTCTCCCAACCGGTCGGTTTCCCAGCACACTCACACTATAAATCCTCTTAATCAACGGGCCAACCGACTATCATCCATACCTTCCACATGACCAAACCATCTCAACATACTTTCATTTATTCTCTCGTTTACCCCTTTCTTCACACCACACAACTTCTAATATGTTCATTCCTCCATTTTATCAATTCTTCTTACTCCTAACACACCCTTAAAGATTGCCAATCTGAACACATTGAACTTTAGATCTATACTCTTATTCCAGACCATAGTCCTCGCTAATATACAATAACAACAGGTAACAACATACGCGCTCTAGCAAGACCGCTAGCGGCAATGCCAGACTTAGTCCTTTTAACATTCACCACCGATTTAATTGCAACCAGCACCTTCCTACCATTCATTTCCATTCGCAACTTTCCTACTACACTCTAATCATCCGTTTCCCTCTCATCCAACATACCCTAAATATTTAAAACTCAGACACTTGTTCAGCTGTTACCATCTAACATAACTTCAAAACATGAGGGGCTATCCTAACTACAACCATAACCCTTACTCTTATCAACGTTTACTTTAGGCCCTCCTTTTAACATACCTGGCCAAATATCTCTACTCTTCTCACAACTCTCTCTATCAAGATTCACCACACAGACCATAATCAATCCGCATATATATAGATAGGGCACCCTCCACTCATCTCCATTCTTCCATCATTTTAACTACCATTTTCTGCACCTGCCACCTCTATTCTTTAATAACCCTATCCATATACAAAATTGAATAACCAAGGAGAACACATCCCTGCCTCACTCTCCTCACTCCGCTATAATAACTAACCAATCACCTTTGACACCATTTACTCACACACCCCTCACTATCCTCATACATACTTTTGATTCCATTCAGAAGCTATCCCAACACCATATAATCACTAACACTGCCATAGAGCTTCCCTATAACCCTATCATACGCCTGTTGCAAATCCATAAAACTAAATACAATTATTCTTTTTCTCCTTCATTTTCTCAATATTTGTTTCAATGTAAAGATTTGATCCACACATCCTCTACACTCCTAAACCGCACCTTGTTTTCTTCACCAATCGTCTTTCAAGTCACTCGACGCCACTCTTCGACAGCAAAAATACCAGCATATATCTTCCTACAACACTCAATAAACCTTATTCCCCTATATTTTCTACAGTTCCCCTTATCTCCCTTACCTTATATAAGGGTACTATTACTGCTCTCCTCCAATCCCTTGGAACTATACCCTCACTAAACGCCTTTATTACACACCTCCAAAATCCCAATCATCACCATCTCCGCCTCCGTTCTTGATCATTTTCACCAGTAATTTCATCTATACCTGCAGATTTTAATAATAATAATAATAAATGGAAAAATGGATTGGGTCAGTAACTAAAGGAATGCCTGGAGGAGAGAAATGTGAGGTTGGCAGAGGTGAGAGGACAGGTGCATAATAGGAGTGAATTGCGGGGTTTTGTGAGGGGTATGGTTGTGGCCCCTGGGCCAAGGGATGACCATACCTTGACGAGATGCCATAGCGAGGGGTCCGTCGCGGTCCCGTGAATCTCTAGGGTGGATTTTTCTGACTGCGACGAGTTCTCACTAAAAGGTATAAGGCTGGGCTTTCTTTTCGACTTGCATCATATTCTTCTACTAATTTTCTGTTTCCGGTGCATGCTGTGCATCTTACCCTCAGTCTTGGGGAGAGAAGGTGGTAATAATAATAATAATAATAATAATAATAATAATAATGACTACTTTCCATAAGAACTATAATGTTTGTGTCTTACCAATACTAGAATTGCGAGACGACCTTGGTTTAGTCACAAAAACGTCCTGAAAGAATAATTTCAGCTGTGAGTAAAGCAATGTCACATCCTTTCCCCTGAAAATCTTTGCGACAAAAGTCCCCCCTCGCTTCAGAATATGGGTCGTAATATTAAGCGCTGCAAGCAACAATTGAGCTTGAACGTACTCGTCCAAATCATGAAGGCCTGTCACTGAAATAAGTAACTAATAATAATAATGATGCGTTGAATAAATATTTTGGTAGCATTGATCTATTGGGAGTATAATAATAATAAAGTTGAGAACTACAATCTCACCATCAGGAGCTCCATCAGAAATAACAAGTTGTGCTGGTTCCCCTTGAAAATGTTCGATGATAGCTTCTGCAGTACTCTTTTTGGTGATATCTCCTTGAATCTGTATAACACCAGGCAATGGAGCCATCGCTTGCAAATCAACTGCAACTATCTTCACAGCAGAAGGGTCTTTAGCTTCACCTCTGGCAGGGAAAATAAACAAGAACAAACATTAAATCCGCCTGTAGCTAATAAGAACAATAATCAAACACTTAACTAGAAATAAACCAGAATGTTGATTACTACAGATGTATTTAAATAACTGGATACCTTAACTTCCGAGATAATACTTGGCTCCAACTACCTGGGGCTGCACACAAGTCTACGACTCTGGTAACATCTGAAATAAAAAGGGATAATAATAATAAAATAATAATAATAATAATAATAATAATAATAATAATAATAATAATAATATAAGCTTTACTTTTAACTTCTAATTCTCTAAATATTTTTTTCTGATTTTCATTTAATTTTCTTAATACTATTCTAGAGAATAGTTTGCAAAGAAAATAAGAGGCATATTTAAATTTATTAGTTTCTTGACAGGTATGGTCGTAAACTTCGGACAATCTTTAGAGTTTCGATTTAACATTTGAATAAATTATAATACAAGATTTACAAAATTAAAATTACAAATTAGAATTTATATTTTTACATTTCATATTATATTTAATTTAAGTGACAATGGATTAAACTTTTGTAATGTTCTGGTTTTTGAAATGTTTTAATGTAGTAAGCCTCAGTATTTTTAGTTTTTTTTGAAGCTTCGCATGAGGAAAGTGCAAAATTTTGAATGACTGTGAGATATCGGGTATATGGTTGTTTTGTTATGTTCCGTGAATAAATGTTCGTATATTTTAAACTGGGTTTAAATCGGGGCTGGTATGCCCTATCTGTTAATCTATTAGTCGTGTAACCAATATACGTCGACGTACAGTCAGACTCGGGACATGCGAATTGGTACGTCGACGTGTATTGGTTACACGACTAATAGATTAACAGATAGGGCATAACCGACCGCTTAACCTGTAAAATATACGAACAATTTATTCCCGGAACATAACAACAACTATCCTGATATCTCACAGTCATTCAAAATTTTGCACTCCTCATTCGAAGCTCAAAAACTAAAAATAGCTGAGGCTTACTACATAAAACATTTAAAACCAGACATTAACATAAAGTTTAACGTATTGTCACTTAAATTAAATATAATATGAAATGTAAAAATCTAAAATCTAATTTGTAATTTTAATTTTGTAAATCTTGTATTATAATTTATTCAAATGTTAGAATCGAAACTCTGAAGATGTCCGAAGTTTACGGACGAAACCGGTCAGAAACTAATAAATTTAAATATGCCTCTTATTTTCTTTGCAAACTATTCTCTAGAATAGTATTAAGAAAATTAAATGAAAATCAGAAAAAAATATTTAGAGAATTTTAGAAGTTAAAAGTAAAACTTATATAAAAACAAAAGCTGACATAGAATTTCTAAATAATAATAATAATAATAATAATAATAATAATAATAATAATAATAATAATAATAATAATAATAATAATAATAATAATAATAATAATAATAATACAATTTAAAACATTACTTGAAGACATTAACTGGTAAAGGGAACTTAAAATTCAAAATGCTTTGAAATGTTAAAAAGATTTAAGTCGAATTTAGAAAATATCAAAGTTACTGTTTCAGGGTCAGGACTATTAGGGGTAAATGCAGAAAATGTAAATGGTGAAGTAGAGATATAAGGGGGAAAAACTGAAGAAAAATATGGACACTTTAAAAATCAAGGAAAGTAGTGGAAATATACTTGAAAGAATATAAGATAGGAAAGTTAGAGATGAATTCAATCAGTTATAGGGGTTTCGCGAATAGTAATAGAAGACTGAAGAATTTTATTATATATTTTTTTTGCTTTAGCAATTTGTTTTATTTACCACCGAACTATATCCTAAATTTGATGGGGGGGGGGGGGCTCATCACCTCTACATTAGGGTCTTTGGTCAGTGGAATTGTATTACATGTATTTCCTAACCAAGTGGATTAAATAATGCAAAGATTATCTAGGCTTGATATAAGCCTACTCTTGGCTCAACTTTTTGGAAGCACTAGCCACTGTGGAAGTAGTTCTATTTTTTACTAGTTTACAAAAATGTTTAAAATAGGTCTGTCTAATTAAGATATAAATTTATTAATTCAGATGCCAGATTTTGGTCAAACGAATTTTAAAACAAAACTTTGCTTCACAATCACAGCAGTGTGAGCTAAATGAGAATATACCAGGTTTGATGAAATTACAGATATGTTTCAAGTTCATATTGAGAAAATTAAGGGTTTGTTAGTTATATATAAACCACAATAATAGCATGCTAGTCATGAAATTTTATATATATAATATATATATATATATAATATTAATATATATAATATTATATATTATATATAATAATATATATATATTTATTATATATATATATATAATTATATATATAATATATAAATTAAAAAAAAAAAAAAAAAAAAAAAAAAAACTACTTTTTAACGTGCTTTATCCCTATGAAAAGGGAAAAACGGGGGGGGACCGCAGGAAATCGACTTTAAGGCCGGCTATCCAATATATATATATTTTATAGATATATATATATATATATGATTATATATATAATTATATATATATATATAATATATAATATATATATATATATATATATATATAATATATATATATATTATATATATACTATATAGAGGTGGGCACCCGCTCATTTAGGGGTAGTGCGCTAGCGAACCTCCGCACCTCGAGAAAACGTAGTCGGCTAGCCTCCTCCCCACCTATTCAGACCATCAAACCTCCGCTATCGCAAGTCGCACGTCTTCCTAATAATGGGCGACTTCACAAAAGGTTTTTAATATTAAATACTAAAATAGTAAATATCCTTACAAAAAATTAATTTATAATAGTAATATGAAAAAATTGAATTGAATATTTACAAATCTCACAATTTTCCCTTCCTCTCAATGTCCCTTGGTCAAAAGACAAGAGATCCATATTACTTTTCAAAAAGATTAGCTGTCAAAATTAAAAGCAGGTAAGGCTGACCTCTTTGCCCTCAAAATATCCCCCCAGTACTAAATATTCGCTCTACAGCAGCAGAACTAGGGGGAGGTGTATTGTATTTTATGAACAAGTTCAACAAATTCTGCCTATGCTGAAAGGGAAAGATGTCCTTGGTGAGAGGAGTGCTGGTGTTAGTTCACTTAAAGCAGTCCATTGCTACCTTGGTGAGAGGAGTGCTGGTATTAGTTCGCTTCCAGCAGTCCATTGCTAATTTAAGGTCCTCACCTAAATCATTCTGCCTCCCTTCTGAAATATTTTGACCACCCCGTCCACCCATAAGAAGGTCTATTTCGTTCAATGATTTTAGTAGCAATCCAGAAAGCCCCTCGACGCCTGCAGAGTCGTGCTAATGCTACATATCAGCTCGGTAGCTATATATATATATATATATATATGATATATCTATATATAATATTATATAATTATATATATATATATTATATTATATATATATATAATATTAACAAATTCGTGGGTAAAACCCAAATATATTATATATTATATATATATATATATATATATATATATATTATATATATATATATATATATATATATATATATATATATATATATATATATAATATATATATATATATAATATATATAATATATATTATAATTATATATATATATATATTATATATATATATATATATATATTATATTATATATATATAGTATATATATATATTATTATATATATAGTTATATATTTATATATATATATATATATATATATATATATTATATATAATATATATATATATATAAGTATATATATTTGGGTTTTACACAGAACGGATTAGATATTGCCTTTATTTATAGCCATAATATCACATTTAATTAAAGTTATTAGATGAGGGTAATAGCTATTCAGTCTCTAAAAAATCAATTTAAATGTTATTTATTATATATGGTACCATTAAGGAAGTTGAGATTGGTTTTGGAAGTTTAATTATTAAAAAACAATAAGTCTAGACTAAAAGTATAATTAGTTATAAACTCTTTTTGTAAGAAATATCTTCCATCATTTTCACAATAGAATTTTTGCAAGTAAACTGTCCTTTTCCTTTTCTCACAAGGTGCGGACCAAAAGAAAA
>JABUQX010008434.1:40000-50000 GCA_015478945.1 Trachelipus rathkii
TCCACGAAACCACGCTCTCTCAAAGATTTATTACAGACTCGATTTCTATTTAATTGCTCAAATATATTTGTATTATATTTAAGAAGATTTATTATTGTAAATAAAGTTGACAATCTCTGCTACGCATTTTGTTGATAAGGATAAAGATATTATTTACTGATACTATTTTATTAAGGAATGTGACTTCTATATTCTACATTATTATTTCGCAAGGATATATATATATATATATATATATATATATATATATATAAATATATAATTATATAAGATATAATATTAAAATTTATTCTTATATGTGCATCGTCTCATTCAAGCCTCTTCTTCATTTCCAAGTGACCAATAGTAGATGGAGTTTGTAACCACTGATGAGTCCATCATCCTGTCTAGTAAAGCAATCTTCGGGAAGTTTTGATTTGTCTATTTCTTAGTGCACACGGGGTATAAACCCAATCAACGCAAGTACCTGTATGAAAGGAAAGTTGATTACAAAACACTTGCGTAAGAAATAGAATGGCGACCGTCTAAACAGAACCTTCTAGCATCGTTTACACTGAAAATCTTTTATATTATCTACAATATACTTCAAGATTATAGAGGCGACTTTACTCTACATTGGTCTGAAGATATTCTTTTATGCTACAAAGAGCATTGAGGAAGCATTTCAATTTTTCAAAAGGATCATTTTCGGGGAGCAGAAGTATACAAGTTGCGAATCATATTCTCCATTCCTCCACGGATCCATCATTCTCGGAGCAGATTTAGATGTCTTTGAGAAGAAAATTATTCTGGTATTATATTATTAGGAACTAAAGAAATGTCTTCAGGTACTGTTCGTATGTATATAAAATACGAATACTGTAAGTAAAATAATTTCTTTTTCATATTTCTTATGTAAAATATATTTTTTTTAATATTTTCATAAAAATAGCCATTTGTCATTTGGGTTCAATCCTCGCCTGTTATAAGTAATATATATACGATATTTGCTTAATTCTGATTGGAAGCGGCACCTGTGGACGTAGTGACGTAATCAAGTTGTGTAGCCTCGCGTTGCTGAAACATAGATTCCTTGTTTCAATATTTCACTCACATTGTTAAAAATATATTTTAACATATTTTTTTCTTTTTTATAATTTTTTTTTTATTACTTGAACAATAAATATATTATTATATATAGATGGTATATATATAATTATATAGTATAAAATACTTTAATATTTATTTTTGTATATTCATAGAATATAGAATATTCTAGATTCTTAATCGTTCAAAATAGGCTGTTGGAGGCTAGTTTTTGTATGTAATAACGGGGTTGATTTTATAATAGTAAAGATACTATAGACGGGTTCATTGGGCTGCATACCAGATATTTCCAGTTTATACGCAGTTATACGAGACTTGTATTATAACTGTAAAATTTTGTCGTCTGCTTATTTACTTATTAACAGATGTTTTTAAAATGTTCTGAAATGCTACTAGAATAAATATTGATATAAATATTTATTGAAATTTATATATTTTACATATATGTCATATATTTTATGAACATATATCATACTGTATAGTTTGTGTATCACCTGTACGAATGTGAGAGGCTTATGCGTAATAGTTTCTTTCTATACTAAAATCCTTACATTGACGAGTTATCAACTGCAAATAAAATTTTGCAGAGAAATTAAAAATATTTCTTCTTCCTCATTTCCTCTCCTACTGTTTGCGAGAGAAATTCCAGTTTGCAGGAAAAAGTATTTTTTTGTAGAAAATTTTTATCCCCACTCAAAAATAAAAATTTTTATCTATCCATTTGTTTCCACAAATTTATTGTAAGCCATAAAGGTGTTGTAATGAAGTGTGCTATCTGAAAGAAAATCTGGGATATTTTAAATTTGCGTGGAGGTCAAGTACAAGCTCAAGTACAAGTACTAAATAATTTTATATATATATATAATATATTATATATATATTTATATAATATTATATAATATATATATATATATATATATATATATATATATATTGGTTCTCAGTATAAACATATTGTTTGTTTATACATATTTATTTACATGTATATTAATGTTCTTTATTGTTTTTGAGGTACCTGTCAAGAAGAGATTGCATCCTTCCAGCGAATCAACAATTTCAGATTTCAAAATTGATCAGAGACTGTACTTAAAATTCGGAAAGAAAGTTTCCCATGCTGCATCGGAACGAGGATATAAGGCACTGTTTTTAGGGAGTTTTTCCTAAATATTAAGAGTGAAATTAATATATTTTTTTTTATTACAAATAAAAAGATTATTTTTTTTTACTATATATTTTAATATTTATTATTATTGAAGGCAAACGTCCTTTTCATTTATTTACTAATTTATGTCCAGAAGTATCATTGAAGCAACTGCCAGAAAGTGTACGCCAGAGTAAGTTTTTGCATTCCATTCTTACGTGGTTTTCTTATTGTATTATTTTCCTTCTATTTTCTGCTGTTGTGGGTATTTTTCGTGTTTTTGAATATAGGGTTTAATATTTTCTGGTCGTAATTTATTCATTTTTAATGCCTTCTGATACAGAGGACAACATTGAAGTTTCCTCACACGATACAGCGGAGCAAATTCCTCCTGCAGAGATAGCTCACGGGGCTGAATCCGTCAATTTAAATAATCATTCTTTTTCTCAGTTAAATAATTCTTCAAACATGGAGCGTCAAACGTTGAACATTGACCGTTTGAGACACTCTAAGCCAAACATACCTCTGTTAGTAGGGTTTATAAACAACTCCTGGGTTGGACCGGAGCTTGGATCATGGTTCACTGCTATAGATTTATACTTCCAGGATGAACAGATAACCTCTGATGTCGAGAAATTACGGAGCTATGTACGTTTTGTGAATATGAAGGAAGGTAATGCTTCATATCTCATCAGAAATACACCGGAACTCTTCCGGGCTGATAATTGGGAAGATTTTAAGAAGAATCTGTCATATTGCTTAAATCCTTTGGTCTCTATTAGTTCTTTCGAAGCTTTCAGTGAGTTCATAAATGTAAAATGGTCTCATAATCATTCACTCCCAGAGTTCATAACGGAAGCTCAAAAAGTTTTACAAACTTTCCTTGATTCAGCGGAGTTAATGCATGAAGTAAAGTTTAGTGACGAGCAGCGTCGTTTACTCTTGTTTTCTATGTTATATTCAAATTCCAAACCTCAATTTCAACGAATCATACACGAAGATTTTGATGTTAATAATTCAATTCCGAAGCAGATTCAAACTTATTTGAAGAAAACTCACTCTTTAAATAATGGTAAGATGGCGTCAGCGTCAAATAAAGCTCCAAATCCAAATTTTTCTACCACAGTGTATCACACACAAACTGAGAAAAATGTGGCTCCACAATCTTTTCACCAGGCTCATACAGTAAAAAGTAAGCCTCGGAATCCTCAAAAGTCATTTTCAAATGCAAATTCCTTATCTAGCGTTTACAACTCATCGGGGACGTTGGCAACCGCGGGTCTTGCCAATGGGGGTACGTACAGCACCTCATGTCTTCTGTAAAATAATGGAAGCAGCTCTTTCTCACCTGTTAGGTATTCACGCGCTCATCTATCTTGATGACATCATTGTTTATTCTAAAGACATAGATTCACACTATCGTAGTTTAAGGTTAGTGTTTGATGCTTTAAAGCAAGCGAAGCTTAAAATCAAGTTAGAAAAAGCGAACTTTTTCAAAAGGTCATTAGTGTATTTAGGGTTTCGTATTTGTAGTGAAGGTCTGTCTGCAGATCCTAGTAAGTTAGAAGTACTCAAATCATTTCCAGTACCTACTGATATTAGCTCAGCACGTTCTTTCATTGGATTCACATCTTTCTATCGCAATTTTATTCCTCATTTTTCTGTTATTGCACAGCCGATCACAGCTCTTTTCAAAAAGGGTGTAACATTCGTCTGGCAAGAAGAGCAACAAAAAGCTTTTGATATTCTCAAGCAAAGGTTAATCGTAGAACCTTTATTGCAATTTCCAAACTTCAATAAAGAGTTTATTTTATGTACAGACGCCAGTGGGATAGGTCTCGGGGCAGTTCTCGCACAGAGAGATTCAAATGGTAACGACAGACCAATATCATTCGCTTCAAGAATGTTGAGCAAGGCCGAGAGAAACTATAGCTCGATTGACAGAGAAGCCTTGGCGATAACTTGGTCATTGTCTAAATATAGGAATATAGTTTATGGTTATCCAATTAAGATCTATACAGATCACAAACCTCTTGTGCAAATTTTCAAAAGTAAAGATCTGACACATAAATTGGCCAGATGGGCTGTAAAGGTTAACGCATTTAACCCTGAAATATTGTTCATTGAAGGTAAAAAGAATATTGTTCCAGACATTCTTTCAAGATGTCCACCACCTTCTATTTCTCCTATATCTTTGGTGTCAAATATTGATTCTTCATTCACAGATAAAAAGCTTTATAATCTTACGTTCGAAGTGATTAAAACCGAACAAGAAAAATGTGAAAGATTAGCTCCTATTATAAAGTTTATTAAAGAAAAAGGTAACACGTTCTGTTATCCACATGCATATATTAAAAATATATTATATTATGTTACGAAGGAGATGCAATATCTCATTGAAGTTCCAAATTCTTTGGTTTATACTGTTTTAAATCTCAATCATTGTACGCTTGGCTCTGGCCACATGGGTGCTCTACGCACAGAGAAAAGAATCAGAGAACGTTACACGTTTCCGAAGTTATCAAAGCTTGTTCAGCAATTTTGTAAAGAATGTCCTTCTTGTTTACGCGTTAAGGGGAACATTCCTAAGCGTGCATCTATTTACAAGTACCCAATCGCATATCAGCCGTTTAGCAGAATACACACTGATATCATTGGACCACTTCCTCCTTGTTCTAAAACGGGTTCTAAATATATTCTGGTTTTCAAGGATTCACTCTTACGAGGTATGTTGAATTGTGTCCCATACCTTCTCGAAATGGTGTTCACATAGCAAACGCTTTGCTTCATAGGGTTATAGTTCGTCACAATACACCATCCGTTCTCCTTTCAGACAACGCTGGGGAGTATGTTTCATCGTTTTTCAAACAGCTATGTAAGCTTTGGAAAATAAACAAGGTCGAAATTTCAATTCGCTCACCTTCAGCAAACAGCCTGGTTGAACGCTGTAACCTCCAGATAGAGAATTACCTGCGACATTATGTCAATAAAAAGGGTAACGATTGGGCATCCTACCTTCCATTCGTTCAATTGTGTTTGAACAGCACCTACAATGAAACGCTAGGGGAAAGTCCACATTTTGTTCTTTATTCGTATAATAAACGCTTACCTTACGATGTAGATAACTACATCACACCTTTCTCTAGTATAAATAAAGATTTCCAACCAAGTCATGAAGAGTTAAAAGACTTAGCAATACGCACAAATTTGATTCGCGAGATAGCGAAGGAAAATTTAGAGAATGAAACGAACAGATTCATAACCAGACAACGTAGTAAAGCTCTGGATAGGGATATTCTCGTGGGTACTCGTGTGTACATATTAGATATAAAACCTTCTGGACTACCTAAGAAATTACACAAACGATGGGTCGGACCGTACAGGGTTGTCGGAATTCTGGGAAGAAACAGATTAAAATTGTATCAGGATTTGGGGGAAAATTGGATTACTATTTGGGGTACATTTGAATCAAATTTTGATCCAAATTTTCCCCATTTCTCGGGTACATTTTGTTTCTAAATCTGATCAAAGCAAGAAAGTTCATTTCAATAATGAGGTAGATGATGAAACGGAAAGTTTATCTCAAGATGACGAAGATGAAAATGTCATGTTTCCTCATCAATATGCAAGAAGTGCAAGTAAGATTCCAAGTCAAATTCATGAAAGAAACAATCTTCAATATTCGAATTCTTCTTTTCAGGATCCTGTTCGTATTCAAAATAATGTAAATAGTCCGAATCAGGTTAGTCATAATCGCTCTGAAGGAAATACTTCTCGTTCTGATAGTACTTTCCAATCTTCATTTTCGGGTTTTAATAAAAATAGTGGAAGTTCATCTTTTCGTAGTTCAGATATATCGAAGTCGGAAACTGATACTTCTGATAGTAGTTACAAACCTTATCCGCTATTTAAGGGAATTCGGGACCAGAGTCCTCGGTTTCTTCGTTCTTCTAATAGGGCACCTCCTATTCATAGCACTCCAATATCTGATGAATTTCGTAATCTTCCTTCCTGTTCTTCCAAACGTAATGATTTGTCATTCTCTGATTAGTGTTTTCAGGTTTCCTTTCGTGTCCATTCTTTCATTGAAATGGCTGGCAATTTATGGTAGATGTTTCAATGAGTTGCAGATGGATATATTTTAGATTAGAATTTATTTATTTATTTTTTTTATTAATGTTTTATAACTCCCTGAAACGCTTACCTGATCATGAGAAAATGAAATTGGAGATTTTGGAAGAATGGTAATCTGTTCTATGACATCATATATCATATGTTGTAGGAAAGTTAGTTAAAATCGAATTCAAACGCTTTGTTTTTATTTAAAATCATTTGTACAGTACATCCTAGAAATTTTATATTATAAAATTCCTTCCTCGGAGGGGAGGGTATTCTATACAGCTAGAATTATATACATTATATAATCCACGCATATAGTTAAAGAGAAAAACAATATATTAGAATTCTATTTTAAAGTTTGTATAATAAAAGTAGGTTGAAGGGCAACTGCGCCACCTGTTGTTAAGCCCTGAATATTATTATAGTATATAGTATAGTGTACAGTATTAGTAGAGAGAGTCTGACGTTGGTTTTCGTGCGAGAGAGACGTGTACAGAGACTGCTGCTACGCAGAAAGTGCTATTTGTGTTTTTAGCTTTCTATGAGTTAATCTAATGTTTTAAGATAACTCACGTGATATTATTTTACAAGTGAAATAATTTATTATAAAAGTGAAGCCATTCCTATTTATTATTCGTATTGAATCTATGCTTAAGACAAGCTATTATTTTCCTTTGGTCGTTGAAGAGACCGCATCATTGTTATACATTTTACTGTCGCAGAATACAGTAAGTCTAATTATTCCATATCACATTGTATGATAAAATTCTACAAGAAGATATTTCACTGTTATACTCTACAAGATTTAAATGTTTATGCAAAGACTATTGTGCAGAATCGCATATTTACGTTTTCAAGAATATTTTAATATATCAAGTTGTTTATCTCTCTCTCTCTCCCAAGTGTATTTAAAGTTCCACGAAACCACGCTCTCTCAAAGATTTATTACAGACTCGATTTTTATTTAAATGCTCAAATATACTTGTATTATATTTAAGTAGATTTATCATTTGTTGTAAATAAAGTTGACAATCTCTGCTACGCATTTCTGTTGATAAGGATAAAGATATTATTTACTGATACTATTTTATTAAGGAATGTGACTTCTATATTCTACATTATTATTTTACAAGGATATATATATATATATATAAATATATAATTATATAAGATATAATATTAAAATTTATTCTTATATGTGCATCGTCTCATTCAAGCCTCTTCTTCATTTCCAAGTGACCAATAGTAGATGGAGTTTGTAGCCACTGATGAGTCCTCATCCTGTCTAGTAAAGCAATCTTCGGGAAGTTTTGATTTGTCTATTTCTTAGTGCACACGGGGTATAAACCCAATCAACGCAAGTACCTGTATGAAAGGAAAGTTGATTACAAAACACTTGCGTAAGAAATAGAATGGCGACCGTTTAAACAGGACCTTCTAGCATCGTTTACACTATATATATATATATGTTATGGTGTTATATATATACGGTATATATATATATATATATATATATACGGTATATATATATATATATATATATATATATATATATATATATATATATATATATATATATATATATATATATATATATATATATATATATATATATATATATTATATATATATATATATATATATATATATATATATATATATATATATATATATATATGGATAGTTTTCCTATAATCTATAACAAGTTCCCCAGGAAGGGCTTTCAGCTCTCGTCAGCTGGGTCCAGCATCTTCTCTTCTGCCCGAAATCCTCAACCCCTAGAGCACCCAGAAACCATTTCTCGGCTCAATGGTTTCTGACGCCAGTCCTCGAAGTTAAACACTCTCAGGTAGGGTTTTCGCCCTTCAGTAGAACTAGCATCTTCTTCTTCCATCAGGCCTCAAAACTCGTTTACTCAGAGCTCTCCAGAGGATCTTGCTTCTAGGCGCATAAGATTCTAACGCTGGACCAAGAGTAATAAAAGCAGAAGGAAAGGACCGGGTTGCTAGCCCTGTCGCCCTATAACCATGCGAAGAAAATCTTCATTTGTCCTGACCGCTACGAAACATTCAACCTTCTTTGAGCACAAATCATTTCCACTGACTTCAAAATAATTCCATTCTTTATCCAAATATATATATCCAAATCCTATTTAATTTTTCATTATAGCCAAAAAGAACCAATTTAAATTTTTTTTTCATCTTCTTAAATTATTTTTGTCAAACTCCATCATCTATTAAATATTAACGGGAAGACATAAATTTTAAAATTTTGTTGCTCCTCTACTTGTAATTTTATAAAATTTTAATCTTGTTTTAATTATTTTTAATTTTGATTTTAATTTCAAAATGTTCAACTAAATTTAAAATGTATTTATTGAGGATGGTTAGATTTTTTACTTTTCTTTCAATTCAATCTGCTTTCTCCTGTTCTCAGACTAGAACTATTCGGAGCTTTCTGAATAGCTCTCCCAATCTCTTTTCTGGTTCTTCTCGTTTCTTCTTTCCCAGCTGTTTTCAGTGCGTCCGACTCCATCGGCGGTCAGAACATATTTATAATAATATATATATATATATATAGTACATATATATATATATATATATATATATATATATATATATATATATATATATATAATTTATATATATATATATATATATATATATATATATATATATATATATATATATATATATATATATATATGTTATTAAAAAGATTTCCTGGTAAAGATGATTGAGAATGGAAGCCTTGTGCAAAATCTCTACTGTTTAGGCTATATTTAGGACACTACTCGTGTCCTAGAATAAAGTTGCCAAACCTTCCGACCTTTGAATGCTTCCACTCTTTCTGAATCTTGGAATGTTGAGATTTGATGATTTTGATAAAATGGAGAGGTGGATAAGCTTGAAAACAAACAGGTGAAGCTCATGCACAAGGACAAATGCAGGATATGAAAAGTATGAAAAGGGAGATTAGAGGATGCACAGATAACACATAACAAGTCAAGCAAAAGCAATAAAGCAGAACTTAAATTACCTTTTATTTTTACCATAAATGTATTGTTTTAAAAGTTGCAAGTTTTGTAAAGTTTGATTTAAGATAATTTAAAAGGGGATAATATAAAATAAGAGTAGAAAGTTTATTTAATAAATTAAGGTAATTAGATATTCTAGACATAAACTGAGTGGTATAGCAAATAACTTTTAAGGTAGTCACCAGTATATGCACCCATATACATATACTTTTAATATCATCACCTGTGCATGCTTGAGGAATATTTTTAATTAAGTTCATGTACAGAATCTTTTATTTTTAATTTTGAGTGGGCGGTACAGAAATTACTTTATTAGTTTTTGAGTGGTGAAAGGTACAGAAAGTACTGGGGAATAATAATTTTTCTTTTAAAGTAGTACGTACGTTGGGTACTATTTACTAATGTACATCAGTAGAAATATACATAAGAAAAATAATTATAATAAAATATACAAGAATTTAAGAACCCCCCCAAATTTACATGTAGTAATTATATTTTTAATTTTAATAGTTTAATTTAAGTTTTTAAGTGATCTTTTTACCACAAAGTTTATTTTAGCTTAATTCAAGTTCTTAAGCGGTATTTTTATCACAAAGTTTGTGTTATTTTAATTTAAG
>JABUQX010008434.1:55000-80000 GCA_015478945.1 Trachelipus rathkii
ATTAAAAAACCCACATTATCAGTGCAAAAGAAATTGCTGTAATGTGCACAATTAAGTCTTTTAACTATGATTGAATAAAACAACTCGCAGTCTTTAAAATTTAAACACAAGAAAATCTTTAAAACGAAAGAACTTTTAACACAAAATATATTTTTACAAAGATAATTTTGCCTCATGCTTATATATTTTTAAATGTGACTGATTTGGAACAATTTACAATAACTATGATTGCCAAGATAGCCATGGGGACTGTCAGAGGTAAATAGCTGCCTTGTTTGTATTTTGATGCAGAAAATATAAGTTAAGGAAAGATCCATCGCCTGAGTGAAATGGTCTTTTTCATTCAGTTGTTGGTTTTAATAAATTTTAGTAAGTGTGGTAAAAGTAATATTTCATTTTTTAGGAATATTGGATTTAAGGGTTAATGGTAAAAACAGTTTCTCAAATTATTCATTATTTTGCACACATACCGTGATACACGTTTTTTTTTTATTCTGGGGTGTGTATTCCCGGTAGTGACTACCTGTGGGTTGCATCATTGGATATTATAAATATAGCTGCTTTTTAAAAAACATTTAATCATTCAAAGGAAATCAATCTTTATTAATATTTAAAACTCCAAGAGAACAAAAAAAAATAAAAGAATCATTCAAGTAAGTCTTGTTAAACACTGCTGCTAGCTTAGAAAGTTTACATTTTTTTTTCAGTGGTAGCAGAACCTAGTTCCGATCTACGGGCCCAGAGGTCAACTATCACACCCAAAACCCTATGAGCATAGTTCGGAAACGCTCTTATGGTTTCGGGTGCGATAGTTTTTTTTTGTCAGCTTAAAATGGATGATTCATCGAGCAGGAAGAGAGAGAAAAAATAGAGAATAGATGTGAAAGGAAAGAGATTGTGTCCTGTATTTAGAATAGATGTGAAAGGAAGGCGATCGTGTCCTGTGTTTCAAGGTGATGGGAGTAGAGCAAATAATTATGAGGTGTGGAAAAAGAAAGTAGAGTGGTAGTATAAATTGGTAGGACAAGATTATGAATGTCCTGGTGGTGAGATTCTAATGTCTGGGACAAAAGGTTTTTCAAAGTATATGTAATATTGATCTGGATGATTTAGGAAAGGATGATGGTGTAAAGAAGGTGTTGGAAGAGTTGGATGAAAGGTATTTTAAGGAGAAACAATGTGACAGGTAGGCTATGATAGAATACTGTTATTTTTTTATATTAAAAGAGGAGAAAAAGAAAGCTTTAGAGAATATGTAAACAGGTATGAGGTGATTGAAACTAAGTGTAAGATAATTGGTAGAGATAGAAACAAAAAATATAGACAGTAAAAAGCCACATGGGGCTATCGAGACTGTCCCAGTCAAACTAGAGTAAATAGGCCCAATTGCCCAACATGCTCATCAAAATTCTGTATTTATAAATGGTATGCTAGACAACTTTTTGAGTCAGGTAGTCCATGAATCTACAAGACATGCAGCACTGTTAACACTTGATATTAACTAACAATGAAATTATGGCGGATGAGGTTGGAGTAGAAGAGAATTTAGGAATTAGTGATCATAATATAATTAGATTTAACATGAATGTGATACCTGGGCCTAAATTCCAAGTTAATAAGGAAAAGATCTTAGATTTCTGAAATAGTGACTATACCAAATTTTGAGATATGTTTAATATACTGTATATAATTGACTGGGGTAAAGAGTTTAAAGATCAAAATTGTTTTATCATGTGGGAATACTTTAAGTAATTTTTGATGAATATTTGGTCAGTATGTTTAAAAGATAAACCCATCAGGGTGGTAAAGAGAAAACTTATTTGGTGGGATAGATAGGCGAGTGAAAATCAATGAAGAACATACATGTTTTAAAATATTCAAAGGTAGTAGTAGGGAGGAAGATTTAGAGAACTATAGCAAAACTAGAAGCAAACTTAACTAATAAATAAAAAAGGGAAAGAAAGTGGTAGAAATTAATTTAGCAAGGAAGAGTAATGGGAACATGAAAAAGTTTTTTTAGCTTTTATAAATTTAAAAGCAAGAATAGGACAATTGGTCTAATAAAAATTAATGAAAATTTTGATGATGAATAAGTTTAGGTAAGAAATTGGTTAACATTTTCAATGCATATTTTGCATCCATATTTACTGAGGAAAGATTGGATAATAATCTAAAGACTAATAGTTTTGGTATGCATGCAATAAATACTTATGGAATTTGAAATTGAAGTGACATATTAAATCTTTACTGGACTATAATGACCAAAGTAAAGCTGCAGGTCCTGATGACATATATGGTAGAATTCTGAAGGAGGACAGTATCAGAATTGCAAAGGAACTGAATCTTATTTTTAAATGATCTAGGTATAATATTTGGTGAGATACTTGAGGATTGGAAAATGGTATATATAGGTATGTTGTACCTATTTACAAAAATGGTAGTAAGGAAGATTTGGGAAATTATAGGCTAGTTAGCTTAACATCTCTGGTTGTAAAAGTTTTGAAAAAGTTGCTGAAAGATCATATAGAGAAACATTTGGATGATAAGATATTATATTACTCCCAGCATGGTTTTAGAAATGGTAGATCATGTCAGACAAACCTTTTTATATGTTAAGTCTAACAGTGCTGTATGTTTTGTGGGTTCATGGACCACCTGGCTCAAAAGGTTTTTTAGTACACAATTTATAAATACAGAACTTCTAAGATCCACGTTAGACAAAGAATCCCACTGAATGTTAAGAAAATTAAAATTTCTCATTATGACTATACCTTTTTCTTTGTGGCATGCTGTCTTGATTTCTCTTACTAATTCTGCATCTAACTCTTGACTCTGGTCAGAAGGTCTATAAAATGCCCCTATTCTATAAGATACCATATATTGTGCATAAGGATATCTCTACCCACACAGATTCAATATTATATGATTAGTTTTAATGTAAAGTCACTAACACAGATTGAATATATATTGCTTTTAATATAAAATGCCATACCTCTACCCTTCTTTCCTCTACACTGATATAAATGAAATGAATGTCTATCTATTTCCTATTCCTGAAAGGAGTCTAAATAAAATGCCTCATTAAATACTTCAGTAATGTATATAATGTCTATATTCTCCTCTATAGTAGGCCTATAACTAATCAGTTCATCTTTTAAATTTCTAAGGCTATGAGCATTTATGTAAAAGCATTTGATATTCAAAATGCTGTTAATTGTATTCCTATCTTCTTTATTTAACCCAATAACAACCCAAGTCTTATTTACCTTAACATCATTACAGTTGACATTTCAATAATTATTAATACCGTACGAGGATTATTTCCTGCAGCAACATATCATTGAATAGAGCACAGCCTTCTTACACCCTATATATTCCCCACTCTCCTGAAAAACCCATGAAGTGGAGGAGCTACAGGGAATAGAAAGTGATTTTAAAGAGAAATAGCGAGAAGGAGCCTACGAATATGCCAGCATTATCTGCGGGAACAATATAGTAGGAAATGACTGGACAAAATACCAACCTTGAAAATAGGGAAGCATCCATTACAGTCACCCTTTCCCGTGATTATTATATGAAGGGAGCCTTATGGCATGCGGAGGAGAGGTATATTGAAATAGGCACATATCTACTCCATTTAGGAGAGCCTGTATGACTTGGTTGTGTCTTAACCCTACTACACGGGTTGAGATTTCGATAACATTGGCAGTGATAAAGAAGTGGCAGTGAATGTGTGGGGAGGTTTGATAGTGTTAGAAGAAATAGATATATTTGGGATGAATGTTAAATGCAAGTTTTATGATTTACGCTTATAAAGTTGAAGAATGATAAATCAGCAGGTATAGATGGATGATAAATTATCAGGTATAGATGGAATTACTGGTGAAATGATCAAGAGTGAACCGATGTTGTGATTGACTGGATATGGAAGTTGTATAACGAAGCGTTTGAGGAGGGTATGGTTCAGGATGACTGGAAGAGAGCAGTGATAGTACCCTTGCACAAGATACGGGTGATAGGGAGACTGTAGAAACTGGAGAAGAATTAGTTTATTGTGTTGTAGGGAAGATATATGCTGTATTTGGTTGAAAGAGTTCGTAGAATGACTGAGGGGTTGATTGCTGAAGAACATGGTGCATTTCGAATAGTATAGATAAATTTTTTACATTGAAGCAAATGAGTGAGAATATGATGAGAGAAGAGAAAACTTTATTTAGGTTTTACTGACTTGCAGCAGGCGTATGACAGGATTAATAGGGAAGCTCTGAGACAGTTGTTAACGAAATATGGTGTTAGTGGTAGGCTTTTTAATGGAATTAAAAGTATGTTTGTTGATAGTGAAGCTATTTAAGAGTAAATAGAGGGGAGAATGAATAGCTTAATATTAATTGCGGAGTGAGTCAGATTGCACTATGTTTCCACCAAAGTTGGGGATAATCAGAATCCAAGGTTTTATCAAAGGCTGACATGCCCCGATAACGGCGTTTAAAAGTGTGCAAGGCAAAGAAAGTTGCAAAAATAGACGAAGAAAGCTTTGTTTCAGACTTTACCAGTGGACTACATGAACGAATGAGCATAGCTGTTAAGTCTGGGATCAGAGAGTTGGATAGAGAAAAGATGAATCTTTGTGGAAAGATGCGTCGTGCGAGCTCTCCTCAAAGGAGGAGGTACTCGACTAGAGAGTTCAGAAAAGCAGTTTCCGTTGCAGTCTTGTGTAGGGTGTTTTTTTTGAGTGAGGCGAGCTCTTCTCACATAAGAGTATGGATTTAAGTCATGCTCTTCTACTTATCGATCCTATTTCAGTGCATGTTACGCATCCTACTCCACACCTAGTGGGAAACTAAGGGAGGATATATATATATATATATATATATATATATATATATAATATATTATTTAAGGATTATATAAAGAATAATAGACTACCCTGTAAATAATATATAATAAAAAAATATAATAATGATATCTTACCATAGTAATATACTTCAGCCTTTGGTTGCCCACGCACTTACCTCTACGAGAAGTGCGGCAACCTCGAGGTAAATCTTCGACCACATCGTCGGCAGCGCCCAGAGGTGGCGATATTTAGTCCGGTGAAATTAGTTTCTAATGCCGACCCCCCAACACCCCATCCCATGGTTCTCAAGGCTTTCAAAGCAAAGTCTATAATGAGATGATTTTGTATGTCAATAGTTTGAAAGGCATCTTTGACAGTATGAGGAATTCTAATACTCCGAAAAGATAAACTATTAAATTTGTGATTCTGAAGGAAGTTGTGGTCCCACGAAGTGGGAACGCGTCCCCAAAGAAGCATGTACCCGTGTTTTTCGATCCAAAGTGCCACTTATTGGAGAGTTCCGGTGAATGTACTGCTTGGAGTATGTATTCGTTTGGGTATGTGAAGGGAAATAGTTATTCTGGTCAATTGTGTGAAGTGAATGGTTTTAATGAGATGAGTATCGGTGGAGAGGAGGTAGATTTTGTACGGATGGAATTGAATAGAATATTTTGACTGGTGTAACTTTTTCCCGCTTTCTAAGTGAAGGGATGCGATTGGCCAGGTGTTTGATATAGAGGGGGTCTGTTGATAGTGATGTGCTATAGAATTGACATCCTACCATGTTGAGATATGTCCCTATTGGTAGGATTTTTACTTCAGTTTGTTTAGCTGTGGTGAGGAGGCAACCAGTTATTATCCTAAGGGCTTATTTTGGACACTTCCAGCTCTTCTTATATGTTAAGTCTTCTGATCTAGTGAGCAACACCAAGTGGGGATAGTTGATTGCATGCAGTTATAATCCTATTGAGTTATGTTTGTTTATGCTGTTGTCCAATTAGTTCCTGTTATTGCTTCATTAGACATTTAACTTTATTTGTGGCTTTGGCTTGTGCATGATGTTATTTATTGTGGGAAGTGGGTGGGGGGGGCGAACTCTCGGTACCCAAGGAAAACCACCCGGCCCAAATGTCATATGTGGATCGAATACTAATCCTAAGGTGGGACATCGACCCCGATGATTGTACCTTCGTCAGGAAACATTGAAAAATGCATTCATTTGAGACCTGTATACACCGGGACCTTCCTTCAGCAGTATTGTTTCTGGGTGGGCGACGCGTGTAAGGTTACAGCCAGAAGATACACACCACGAGACGCTGAGCAAGTGGGACCATAATATAAGATATATATATATAATTATAGGTATAATATATCAATAGAGTGATATAGTGAGATAGAGTAACACAGAACCATAACCGTGAAGGAATGGAGTCAGCTCAGCTAGTAATTAGTATATAATATATATGATATGGACATTTTTATAGAGACTGGAGAACCTCTCCTTTGACACTAACTGCTCTAGGTTTAGCTGTGTGTGCAAAGTCAGTTTCAGTAGATTAACGCCTATTAGATTAGGGTTAACGGCCGGGCAATAACATTTAGTTTACAGTATAGTATGTAAAATTAGCCAGGTTAAGTAATACGAGCCACGCCAGCAGACAATTTAAAATGTAGCACTTTACTACCACATAGGAGAATTATTACTGAGATTTACACCTAGACGAGATGAAGCCATTAAGTATCTCATTTATGCAGCTACAACATAGGTCGTATCCAACCAGCTTAGTGACGCAGAATATGACCCAATACGGTGATAACTTTAAAAGAAGAATAATCACAGTATAGACGTCAGCAGGTAGGTTAACTCATATCATACTAACACAGACTTCAACAAAAGAACTATATTAGTAAATAACGAAATTAATAATAAGCAGGGCACCGAATGGAAAAAACTCCTCACCAAAAGTAAAACCGCCAAGAAGTAGCGTTAGGGTAGCTCAATAACGGAAGTCTCATGACACCTGGGCAATGGGAGCAGTGATCATAAAATATCAGTGATTAACCTATCCACACGTAGAAAGATGCAACACATATCATACACTCAGTATACTGTGACAACCTGATGACGTTGATGAGAATAGGATAATAGTGCGGAAGCTATATATTATAAGATTCATATACAACAAATATGCACTAGAGCTCACATGAGCTCGCCTAATAAGAATAGAAGAGTATTCATCTACCTATCTCGACATGTAGAAGAATTCTACGAAAAGGAATATGATCAAGCGTAGAGACAATCAAAAGCTAACCTTTAACTTTGAGGATAGGAAAACTCATAATGTTAAATTAGGCGCGATTAGCTCTCTGGCGGATCATTAGATAATAAAGCACCATAAGAAAAGACAAAACGTTTATAAAAAATGAAGCCACAACGCTATCAACTATTCAGTAGTACACTATGTAGAAAAATTAGCACTAGATTAGTCCTTCACTACACTACTCTTGTACAAAGGTAAGAATAACACAAATATAGAACCACGAAAAATATATTAGAATCACACAAAAAATAAAAAAAAAAAAGAAAAAAAAAACTCGTTATAGGTAGAACCTTGGATTTTCCTACGTGAATAAAACCCCCTGTGTGTAGTAGTATTAATCTCGCAAGACAAAAACTATTTCCTGCAATAATCGTACGTCAAAATGTCGCTATTTACACCTCCTTCTGAACGTTTGACTTTCTTTATTTTATCAATATTGATTGATGATCAATTCCAAAATCATTAACTTACTTGGCCAGAGTTTCGTGTCCCACAACCTTTGACTCACGTTCACACAGACGCTAACTGAAACTGTCTTTTGAACAAAAGTTAACTTTCACAAGGTTTTTTTATGAGAGTATGTTTTTTCGGAGGATAAAAAAAAAAGATAGCACAACAGATCGTTATGTTCCATAAATAAGTTAAGACGAAAAAGAAATAAATTTAAAAAGAACATATAGTGCACATAAGACAGAGTTCAAGATGACTTGACTCTAATTAAAATAAAGACTAAAGTGACTTTTGAATCAAGAGTATAGATATATGCAATATAAATAGGAAAGCATGGAAATATAATATAATAAATAAAAAATAATAATAGAATATATATAATATAATTATATAATTAAATACACCGAACTAACCTATCTAAGGATAGGACGTATATACGCGGTATACCACCGAGGTACCACTATGAATATAATATGTAGAGAATTTACTTCATATATAACCGATATAACTTTCATAAGTATGGCCATATTGCCGCAGATAGCTCGCCCTCATTTAGGGGATAGCACCAAAAGCGTTTTACAGTAGGCCAGAAAGGAGTGAGTGCGTCCAGAAACCCTAAAAAGCTAATACTACTAAGCACAACTAATATAAACGACGTATACGGTAAGCTATAGGCAACATACAATAGTACCATAATAAATCATACTAAATAAAATAATAATAATAATAATAAAAATCCCATAAACTGAGGAATTTCAGCGTAAGAAATCAACCCATTAACCGCGATATTGACGAATGAAGGGTAGCCCTGAAGGAATATAATGACGAATAAATTATAAATTAAATGCTACCTTCAGGCACCTAGCGTTACGATAACTGAAAATCAGCGAGCATATTTTAGACTTAAACCGGAAAGCCTAAAGCCTAGAAGGAGGAAACCCCTCCAAAACATTGATTTCTATGTCGCCTCCATTAGCTTCACCTGATCAATAGACGTGTAGGTTATAAGGTGTAGGAGCTTATAAACGAGCACTCTTCCTCCCTCCTTCTCAATAGCTAATAAAACTAATACGATAGAATATTAAAAAAAAAGCCTAATTCGGTAAAATAATAAAGAAAATTAAAAGAATTAAAAACAAGTTTAATATTAAAAAAAAGTTATGTGGTCACTAGTAAGATGATTAAAAAAAAAGTACCTATAATGAGAAACGATAAAAAAGTAATATTAAATAGAGTTAGAAAGTAATTGGCGAAGTATCTGAAAGTCAACTAGAAGTGGTAACTGAATATTAAATACTATAAACTAGCATATATAGAACACCTTGGAATTTACAGCGCATTTCAGCAACTACATTTGATTTTTGCAAATTACATTCATATATACCCCAAACATATGACTAGAATGACACTATGAGCCGAAAATAGTTACAATAAAAATAAACGTACATTAGATAAACATATAAAACCACTGTCTTCGTTCATGAATCTGCTTAGGCCAAATCCTTCATTTCCCATATAACCTCACTTTGCAGACAGATAACTGAGAAAAAACCTATATTAATACAATGGATAATACTAATAAAACCAAACCACACCAGAGCCTGCAAATTTAAGATAGATCAATAGGGATTTGGTGCATATGCAGACAACAAAGGGGTCGAAACATTCCTTTAATAAAAATTCAGAACTGAGTCCAAGATCTCTATACAACTATGGGTTCTAACCTCCATACTTTATTATAAGCCCCAAGCCACAAAGCAATAATACTAAATAAACAACAAGCCGGTCTCGGCGCGTAATTTAGAGAAATTACTTATGTGATAAAATACAAGATCAATAAAAACCTGGAAACGCTATTTACCCCTTCTCAACACAAACCAAGCCTGCCCCTCAAACTGACTTAGCAATACTATCAAACCATACAAAAACGACCACAAAATGACCCACTACTGGGAACGATTACATCTACAAATTAGTTGTTCGACACGCTCTGCTTGTATCTCAAGAAAATATCAAGCTCTCTTAAAGAGAAGGAATGAAAGGAGAGAGTCAACCGAAACCAGGGAGGCACACACAGCGTAAATCAGAATCACACCCAACTCCACTCTATCAAACAGATATGTAATTCACATACGACCCAAGAACATCCAAATAGTAGCATCATCTGTTAGCTCAGGGACTCTGTACGTTTCTCATTTAGCGTAGGTGGTGCGAAGACATCACTAGGAGGAACCCAAAGTCCAGCCAAAAGATAAAACATACGGATAGGAGCACTATAAGAGCAGATAGACAAAATTATTTGGCTTATCAACAGTTTTTTAGCAGTCCCCGTCTATGAACCACACTTTTCAAGATCATTCTTTGGGCACATGGATCAAGCACTCATAAGGTCAATATTTTTGTTTGAACATAATGAATTAGCTCACTGAATCTCAACAACCCATAAAAGCAAAATATTTGGCGTAATTAACGGACAAGAGAAGGCGGTAAAAATAAATGAAGAAAATGGTACTATGTCGCCACTCTTGTGAGTGAAACAGTATAAATAGGAAAAAGCTTTTTCTCGTTTGATTGCTTGCCTTCCTTTGGCAATGTGTTCAATTACCCGCTTCAACGACGGTTATATTATGAAATATTTGATGAAAATAGCAATAAATAATACTATAATATTTTTAGAGAATCCAAAGGGTTTTTCTCATCTTTTCTTTGTCGAACCCAAAGATAGGCCCAAAAATGACGTCACTTTCAGCCTTCTAACTAAGATCCTTTTGCTTTAGCCTTTGTTATTTCGAAATTTTTCGAATCTTTTCTTAACACGTAACTTTAAAATCTTCTTAATTATTCTAACTCTTTTTTGGATTGCCTGTATGGATATCACAAGGACGTTGATAATCATGATCTTCTTTCCCTTCTTTTTGCTTGCTGGTTCTTTTCTCTTCGGCAGTTCGGTGGATCAGGGATCAGTGGCGTTAGCAAAGTTCAAACCCTTCGATAAAGTTTAGCACAATACTTTCATTTCTAAGCTTCCCTCTTTCGGAAAACTATCTTTCTCTCTGATTTTCTATCCGGTTGATTTATAGCAGCAGTGATAGACCGACTAACTGACACTGTTCATCCGTTATATATATTAATAGTGGTGTTCCTCAAGATTTTTTTCACTCGGTTTCGATATTTCATCAATGACTTTCTCTTTATCACTTCGTCACCTTGAAAGATGTCCAACTGGACTTCAAATAGTCGCTACTAGTAGGACAGCTGTGAAGCAACTCACCTCTGATCTTTCAATAATTTCTAATTGAAGCAGAAAAATTAGTTGTTTTCAATACCTCAAAATCTCAATTCCTTCATCTACTGTCACTACTATAAACTATCTGCGACACAACCACCACTTCTTTTTATATGAAAACACACAACAAAGCCTTCCCCTTTATTCGTGATCTGTACTGAAAGGATCACATAATTTCCCTCACTTGTGTTGGTGAGCATTGCCATATATCTGGAAGCGTTTCCTCAACAGTTTTGTTCAAAAGAAGAGTCTAAGGCCTTTTCGTCTTTATTAACTGCTCTTCTCCTCTCTCTCTCTCTTCTCTCTTCTCTCTCTCCCTCTTCTCTCTCTCTCTCTCTCTCTCTCATCTCTCCTCTCCTCTCTTCTCTCTCTTCTCTCCTCTCTCTCTCTCTTCTTGTTTGCTGCCGAGCAACTGCATCACTCTCCCTTATCTATTATTATTATAAACGTATTAGATTCTGACGCATCATCCTTCATTGACGAACCTCTTTAACTCTAGGTTTTAACATGCTATGCCATTCTTAAGATGTACATCTTTGTAGGTAGGGAACACATTCACTCCTATCTATTTCCCCACTGCTTATAACGTAAATACTTTCAAACTCCGTAATCAGTTCGAATCGCCAATTTATTTAAACGTTTAATGGGCTGACTGCCCACCTTTTTTGGTGGGGGGAAAAAATTCCTTTTTTTCATGTGGGTCTTTGCCCTTTCCCACATCGAAGATCAGTATTAGAAATATGAGAGGAGTTATTCATCATATTGGGTGAAATTTTTGAACAATGTATGTTTTTTCATGTTTTAATTATTTTCTATATTATATATATATATAATTATATATAATAATATATATATATTATATATATATATATATATAATATTATATATATATATATATTATATATATACTATATATAATATAAAGTAGTATTCTACGTTTTGACCTCCTATCAGCTTTTCTCAAAAAGTACTAAGAGTATAGGTCTGAAACTTGGAATATAATGTATAATATGGGATAAGCCTCGATTCCGTGTAATTTTCAAGTCTGTAGGATGTATATAGAGGGTGGTCACCCCCGAGTGTGGACGCCGATATTGCGCTTACGCCCTTATGGCGTGATCTGCGTGGGCGAGTTTAGGCCTAACGACGCGGTTTGGGCGACCGAGCAAAAAACTTGAGGTCAAACAGACCGAGGTCTGTTTGGACCGACAGACACAGCTGAGACGTTGCGTGCGCATAACAAACAAACACAATTTTATTATTATTATATTATTATATTATAGGTCGAAGAAAGGTTTCCGAAGGAAACACCTCTGAGTTGTTTTTTAACCCTTCTGCGTCTGCTTCTGCGACTGTCCGAGTCCGCACCGCACGCACCGCCACGGCCGCCCCGACCGCCCCGCCGCTGTACTGCACAGCTCCGCCTCTGAATATGAATGGAATACGAGCTATCGCCTTCCAACTTGGTAATAAATGATTAATTTGTGAGTGATAAACTGAATCCTGGCGAGTTTTGGTGCCCGTAGGTCACCTCTAAGGGGGTGCTGCCCCTAGCTTCAAGGTCAAATTCGTTCCTGAAAACCCAGTTAGGCTTAACGGTATAGGGCTAAAATTTGGATGTGAGTTATTGATGACGCAATCTCGTCGGAGACGAGATTACGTTTCTCTGCGTCCCCCCTGTAAGGGGGGGCTGCCCCACACAAAAAATTAAAAATGATCGTAAAAGATGAAACTTGGCAGAAAGGCTGGAGAATTCGAGTCGGTAGACGGAGTTGGAGTGGATTCGAGACGGAGTCGGAGTTGGTTTCGGTTTCGGAGTCCAGGGACCCCACCGGAGGGTGGGTCTCCAGTTTGAAAAAAAGAAGAAAGAAATGCATGGAATGCAAAAAAGAGGAAGAAGAAAGGAAGAAGAAGAAAGGAAGATTGAGGAGGAAAGGAGGAAGGAGGAAGGAAGGAGGAAAAGAAAGAATGAGGAGGAGGAGTCTGATGAGTAGGCACACAGACACCGGTGCTGGAACCGGTGCGCGGTGCTGTTTATTAAATTTTGGTAATGATACAATATTTGTCTTTATATAGGTTATTGATCTGTAGATTTCGAAATTATGGTTTCAGAACCATCAAGAAAAAAATAAATAAATAAATAAATAAATAAATAATAAAATTTCTTAACACTTTTTATGTTTATAACTTTACAAATTTGCATGTTTACATACCCTAAATGAGTAAATCACTAAATCAAGCCACCATCCAGCTGCCTCCCTCCTATCACCCTCCTGAACCATCTGTGCTCTATTGACTATTGATTAAGGTTCAACATTTTCGAAAGTAATTGTTGGATAAACATAGACATAAAATCAAGTTCTTTAAACAAAGATCAGAGCAATATATGCTGACGTACAAAGTTTTCCACATTAATAAAGCCTACTTAGCATCATCTGAACTAAGAAAATAATGTAACAACGACAAACTTAACTCATCTTAAACAGGAATAAACGGTCAACATTAACAAAGTTTCACACATAACAGCAACATTAAAGTAACTAACATAGCATCCAAAAACGTATCTTATTCACACTTGGTCAAGCATACTCTAAATAACAATGTTAATTTACACTGACATGGTAATATTTTTAACTAAAATTTACTAAAACCATGTGTAATTATCATATAGACCGGTGAAAGTATGCTAACGTCAAAGTTTTCCTATTAATAAGGCTAACATGATAACATGAAACTAAGAATATAATTACAACGAAAACCTGACACATCTTTATGTATGAATAAACGGATAACATTAACAAAGATCCACACTTAACACCAGTAAGTAACTAACAAGACTCACAAAAAACACATTCCGTTCATGCTTTTTCAAACATATCTCCAACATGACAATGTTAATTTAGCATTAACATTGTAATTAACAAAAAAATTTAGCATAAACCGCCCTAACCAGCATAATACCTAAGGGGTAAAGACAAACAAAGTAAAGTTTTACTCTCTGTAAAGCTAAACTGAACATTACAGACTTAACACACACACACACACACACACACAACACGACCACACACACACACACACACCACAAACAGCCAGACGAATAAACAGCCATCATCATCAATGTAGCAATAAATCGAACATACGAGGGAAGTAAAACAAGTTTTCGTATTTTATAAACATATAATTTTCAATTGAAAAAGCGTTATATAAATACATAAAACATATAAATACATAAAATATAAGTTTATTTTTAATATATTAAATTCATCTGATCAGCGAACATAGGATTCAGTTGGGTAAGGTCTATATATCTCTCTAAAGATTCACACCCTTTGAAAGAATGTAAGTATAATGGCCTTCAGCGGCACTAAACCATTTTTCGGCCATATGTTCGATTCAATAGCAACTCCATTCTCTCATAAAGAGAGAAGTAAACTCATCCAAGCTGATAGTTATTAAAGCATTTCTGTTACAGCATTATAGGGGAAAACCACATGTTTCGGTGTAATTATCGTAGATTACACCATGAGCTATTACGTATTAAGTCATCGAGTATGTCAACCTCGTTAAGATGTTATGTTAATTCGTTTTTTATTTTAAGCAACGCTGTAATATTTTCAGGTGTTCGAACTGTGAAACCCATACATGTGCGATAGAAGGTCACACAATCGACGGGTTTCCAATATTGGCGTACCTCAAAGGTTTTAATATTGTCACACGACGAGAACACAACGTCTTTTCTATTAGAACCACTTATGTTGTCTTCCATGTTAGATATTTCACTAAACGTTGATCTCTCGGATAACAAACACTTATCCTCTACCCATGTAGCAGCGATGTCGATAATCTTGATGAACCCATCAGCACAAACGAATAAAGGTCTATTATTTGACCCTTTGGCAAGAATACAAGCAACGTAACGACTGCCATTTGGTTTACGATTAAATATAAATGACACATCACTGGGAATAACGAAGCTCCTTGTGAAGATATCAACAACAGACGTGGATATGCGGGGAGATGTCATCGTACCAGTACAACAGCGAAAAATGTCCTACTGACGGAAATCGTATGCGTAAACAACCCTTATAGGTAATGAGATTCTTTCTATCAGCCAATCAGAAGAAAGTAAACAAGAATAAAACGCACGAACGAACCATATCAGTTCCAAAAGGGTATATATTCTGCTAGACAACAACAACACAGCAACCACAAACAACAAACACCAACAACAACACTACAACAACAACAACAACAGCAACAACAACAACAACGAACAACAACAACACAACAACAACAACAACAACAACAACAACAACAACAAAACAACAACAACAGCAATACAAAAGAACAAAAAATAAATTCTTTATATACCCACCAACGAATATATGCTAACGTAACATGTTTCACGTTAATAAAGCTAACATAGCTTACCAGAACTAAGAATATACTGTACAATAACAAAATCTAACACATCTTACACACGAATAAACTGTTCACATTAACAAAGTTCCATACCTTTAACAGCAGTAAAGTACCTACCCCAGCGTACAAGACGTAACCTATTCAGACTTTTTCAAGCATATCTCTAACATATCTTGGTTAATTTTTACAATTAACATATTGATTTACGTAGCCTCCTCGAGTATCATTTCGGATAAAACATAGCACAAAAAAATGAGTTCTTTATATACTAACCAGCGAATATAGGTTAACATTAACAATGTTTCCACAATAATAAAGCTAACATAGCATCATATGAACTAAGAAAATAATGTACAACGACAAACTTAACAGAACTTACGCACTAATGTGACAAAGTGTGAATAGGTTACGACACTTAACACCTGTAAAGTAACTAGCATTGCATACAAAACGTAACCTATTCATACTTTTTTAATAAGTTCTATATATATACTGGCCCACGAAGATATGCTTACGGAACAAAGTTTATAGCTTCAATAAAGCTAACATGTCATAACCTGACTAAGATATAATGTACAATTGCCAAACCTACATACTCACGCATGAATAATCAGCTAACATCCTGAAAATTCCCTACTTATCAAAGTAAAGTAGCTAACAGGTCATACAAACTCGATAGTTCCCGCTTTTTCGAGCATATTAGCAAAAGATAAAGCCGTATTATCTAACAAAATCCTTAACAAGTGACTAATCTATCAAAGATGCCACACATCTGAACTACGAATTGACACTATGCTTCATCAAGGGTCATATCGTTTCGAGTCATAAAATATTTGACCTTGAATACGTAGAACATTATCAAAAGTCTAGGGCAACCTAACATTACTCATCAAAAAACTTAAACTTGCTACATTACTAAAAACATCATGACAAGTAAATCACATTAACATTTTTAAAAATCATCATTTTTCTCTACAAATCCTGTGCTACAACCTAGCGTATGAAATATCCGCTAACATCCTGGAAATTCCCTACTTATCAAACGATAAAGTAGCTAACAGGTCATAAATACTCGAAATGCTCCCACTTTTCCAGCATTTCTGCAACATAAAGAACGAAGTATCTACAAATTCCCTTAAAAAAGTGGCCATTCTATCAAAGATTACCTGCATCTTAAACTATGAATTGATACTACATCTTCATCAAAGTGTCACTCGTTTCGAGTATAACATCAAATTTGAGCTATGAAAAAAGCGTAAGACATTAGCAAAATCTTCGACAAACCTACCTTACTCAACAAATCTAACATAGCCTCACGTTCAACATATCATCGCCAGTTAAACACAGTAATATTCTTACAAAACCAATCATTCTCCAACAATGCATGTTATTTTCACCCAGTTCATAGTAATATTTACATAACGTACCTAACTTACGAATAAACAGGTTTCATTAACAAGAGTATCTAAAGCAACACATCACCTCCCAAGAGAAAACCCAATGGGTGGCACCCATTGAAAGGGTGTGAATCTGAGAGTGGGATCACTCGCCCGAAGGCGGTGTAAGCGGTTTTTAAACCCCTCGAAGGAAGGGGTAAGGTCTCAGCCCTGCGGGCTGAGACCTAAAACCGCTTAACACCCCTACATCCTACAGACTTGAAATTACACGGATTTCGAGCTTATCCGCATACATACATTATAATTTCCACAGTTTCAAGAACGCTATATTCTCTTATACTTTTTGGAGAAAAGCTGTAGAAGGTCAAAACGTAGAATACTACTTATATATATATATATATATATATATATATATAATTATATATATATAATATATATAATTAATATATAATATATATATATATATATATATATATATATATATATATATATATATATATAAGTAGTATAAAGGGTGGTAAAAATCGCTAAAACCAATGTTGCAAAATTTTGCAAATGTTGCAAAGCAACATTTTGCAATATCCGGTTTTTCAGTTTTTGACGTTTGATACGTCAAAGTTAGGGTTTTTAAGGTCGGTGAGACCAAATTTAAGGGTATGGAAGACCGATTTCGTAGTTTTAATCTGAACTCCAGAGGTTTAGTCTCTAAAACGGGGGGCGGAAGCTTCCCAAAGGGGCTTTTTGGTTCCTAGAAGTGTTTAAATGATCAGGAGATCATTTTTGATGGCTCAATCGTTTATGCGATGTATTTTACCCGAAATTGGATGTTTAAATCGTCTTTTTGTACGTGCTCTGGGTTGACTTTTTTAACATTGAAAAATAAAATCGTAAAAAAAATCATTACAATTATTTTAAATTCAAAGTTCAAAATTTAAAAGTAACTCTCCGGATTCGGCGTACTCTCTCCTTGAGATCGAACTGGAAATGACTTTCACTTTTCTGTGTATATATATATCTACCGGGTAAGGTTTATCGTATCGTCCTATTGGAGGCGCGCTATTTGGTGACGTAACCTCGTCGTAGACGAAGTTGTTCTCCGTGCCCCCTAAAAATAGGAAATGACAGTAGAAGGCTGAAATTTGGAAGAAAGGATTCGGAGCCTGGAGTTGGATCTGGAGCCCGGTATCGGTGCTGGCTCCGGTGCGGTGCGAAGTTAGTAAATATTTGTATAATAATACATATTTGGTATCCTTATATATGTTATCCAACCCGTAGTTCTCGAATATGATGGTTATAAGTTCGTAATGGGTGTCTGGGCTCCCGGAGGGGATGACGGAATGCATAAGATAATGGAAGAAAGGAGTCGGAGTCCGAGAGAAAGGAAGGAGTCGGAGAAGCAGTCTGAGCCAGAGGAGTCAGAGTTGACAACGGCACCGGTGCGGTGCTGAATTAATAAATATTTGTTTAGTCCCATATTGGTATCAAAATATTTGTTTATAAGGTCGTGAACTCGCAATAGAGAGTTGTAAGTTCGCAAAGGGTGTCTGTCGCAGAAGAAATGAAAGCGAACGCAAAAAACATAACATGAATGGACTAAAGAGAAGGATGAAGGATGGAGTCTGGAGAAGGAGAGAAAGAAGGTACGGACACCGGTGGCTTTAGCCGTGCGGGTACTGAGTTAGTAACATTCCGTTTAGCAATCAGACTGACATTTCTATTTCAAAAATCTCGATTTTCTTTTATAAATGTAAACTAAATTTGATAGTATTGATATTTCGTATATTCTTAAAGTTTCATTCTACATTTATTCTTTGTGTTAATTTAAATTTGTAATTTATTTGTTAAATTTTGACTAATTGGACTTTTCATTAATTTATTTTTGTTTTACATGCTTAAAACATTTTGTTTTTAACTAAAATTTTTGTTTTAACATACCGTAAAGCAGTAAATCAGTAAATCAAAACACCTCATCCCAGCACCCTCATGCCCTCAGTGATCTATTGGTTCAAGCCTATACTTTTTTAAAAAATTTTATGTTTCATACCCTAAAGCAGTAAATCAGTAAATCAGTAAATCAAACCACCCTCCACAGCACCCTCCTCCCACATCCTATGATCTATTGATCTATTGTTCATGTCACATTTCGGAGTATCATTTTGGATAAACATAAACATAAAATCAAGTTTCTTTATACACTGACCAACGAATATATGTTAACGTAACAAAGTTATCACATTAATAAAGCTAACATAGCTCACAATGAACTAAGAATATAATCTACAACGATAAACCTAACACACGTTAAGCACGAATAAACTGTTAACATTAACAATATGTTCCACACTTCACAACAGTAAAGTTAACTAACATAGCATATAAAACGTAACAATTCACACTTTGGTCAAACATATCTCTAACAATCCATGTTAATTTTACTTTAACATGGTAATATTTATCATACCCTGGTCTAATTATCTTACGAATCAAAACAAATATATGCTAAACGTAACAAAGTTTTCATGTTACTAAAGCTTACATAGCATCACGCTGAATAAGAATATAATTCAAACGACAAAGATACACACCCGTTAAGCAAGATAAACTGCTAAACATTAACAAAGTCCCATACTTTAACAGCAGTAAAGTAACTAACATAGCATACCAAAACGTAACTATTCAACACTTTTCAAGCATAGTCTCTAACATATTCTATGTTAATTTTTTTACATTAACATGGTAATATTACCAAAATTTATCATAACCCTTGTCTAAGTATCATACAGACCCTACGAATATATGCTTACGAAACAAAATTTTAACATTAATCATAGTATAATGAACAAAAATTTATTAATAACCGTACCTAAATATCATAATTCCAACGAATAATTGCAAAGACATAACAAAGCTTTATCCAAACATAACATAAAAATAAAGTTCTTTGAATAAAATATATCATAGTAAAAGTGTAATAGTTTACTGATCCTAATCAGTAATCAAACCCACCCCTCCCCTCCCTCACTCCTGCCCACCCCTTCAATGATCTATTGATCTATTGATCTATTGATTCAGGTCACATCTTCGAGTATCATTTCGGATAAACATAGCATAAAAATAAAGTTTCTTTAAACATCATACGGAAACGAATATAATGCTAACGTAACAAAAGTTTTCCGCATTAATAAAGCTAACATAGCCATAACGCTTAACTAAGAATATAAGGTACAACGACAAACTTAACACACCTTTACGGCACGAAATAAACTACATAACAAATCCAAAGTTCCATACTTAAAACAGTAAAGTAACTAACACAGCGTACAAAACCTAACCCTAATTCACAGCTTTTTCAAGCATATCTCTAACATATAATGTTAATTTTACATTAACATGGTATATTTTAAAAAAAATATCATACCTGTTCTAATTAATCATACCTGAACAACTGAATATATGCTATCGTAACAACGTTTTTTTGCATTAACATAGTAATATTTTAACAAAAATCATCATAACTTTACCTAAATATATCATAATTCCTAACGAATAATTGCAAACGATGACAAAAGTTTTATCCAAAACATAACATAAAAATAAGTTCTTTGAATAAAATATCATTGTAAAGTGTAATAGTTTACCTGATTTTAAAGCAGTAAATCAATAATCAGTAAATCAAACCACCCTCCCTCCCCTCAACATAAATTTAAGTTCTTTATATACTGACCGAACGAATATATGCTAACGTAACAAAGTTTTAACATCAATAAAGCTAACATATCAATACCTGAACTAAGATATAATGTACAAACGACAAACCTAACATACCTTAACCACGAATAAACAGCCAACATTTACAAAGTTCCATATTAACAACAGTAAAGATAAACTAGCAATTGCATACGGAACGTACCTATTCACACTTTTTTCAAAAATATCTCTAAACTTGTTATTTTTACCCTTAACATTGTAATATTTACCAAAAAAATTTATCATAACCTTAACCTAATTATTATACAGACAACGAATATATGCTAAGGCAACAAAGTTTTACATCAATAAAGCTAACATATCATAACCATGAACTAAGAATATAATGTAAATCGACAAACTGACATAAACCTCACGTATGAATAATCTGCTATCATTTACAAAGTTCCCTACTCAAAGGTAAGTAGCTAACAGGACATAAAACTCAGTGTATCCCCACTTTTCCAGCATATCAGCAACAGCTAAAGCATATTATCTAGCAAAATCCTTAACAAAGTGCCCAATCTATCAAAGATACCAGCGTCTTGAACTATGAATTGACACTACATTCATCAAAGTATCATGATATCAAATATAACATCAATTTGAACTAATGAATAAACGTGGACAATAGCAAAATTCTATGTCAAACATCATAAATATCTATCCAGATCATACAGAGCCAAGTAAAAAAACGCTAAAACATAATATTTTTCCTGAACAAAAAACATATAGTACCATAACATACCTGACAACATTAAGCGTGAATAAACTACCGACATTAACAAAGTATAACAATCTAAAGCTTACTATAGACAAACTGGTATGTTTGGCAACAGCGCATCATACAGAGGCGATTTCAGCACTGTAAGCTTTCAAGTTATTATTATTATTATTATTATTATTATTATTATTTATTATTATTATTATTATTATTATTATTATATTATTATTATTATTATTAATTATTATTATTATTATTATATTATTATTATTATTATTATTATTATTATTATTATTATTAATTATTATTAGTAGTAGTAGTAGTAGTAAGTAGTAGTAGTTAGTAGTAGTAGTAGTAAGTAATAGTAGTCATAACAAAGTTTTTATAACCGTAAAGCTAACATAATATCACCTAAACTAATAAACATTTAATTTATACATTTAACATACCTTACATATGAATAAACAGTCAACATAAAAAGTACACTGATTAATATCTTTAAAGTAACTACCACGGCATCAACAAAGCGTAAATCTACACCCTTACACCCCTAAAAAGAAACTAACTATCATACTTACCAAAGGTTTGATGCTATATGACACAGATGTTCAGCTAAGGCTTACACTGGCAGGCTTATATTAGGTGAGACTTTCATGTTTTACAAAAGCTTTCATGAAATGCGCTCACATCATTCAACACTAATCTCAATCTTTTATCATACATACCGAACAAAATTTCAGCGACGAGCCCTACTACTTGGAGATAACCCCCAGAGAGATGCATGAAGACCCATCTCGTTGTACCCGAAAGGAGAGGGGGGTAAGCGGTAAGGGCACAGCCCAAAGGGCTGTGCCCTTATGTAAACGCTTACAATAGTTCAATATGATGTTATATTTGATATGAGTGACACTTTGATGAAGGTAATATCAATTCATAGTTCAAGATGCTGGTATCTTGGATAGATTGGTCACTTTGTTAAGTGATTTTGTTAGATAAACTGCTTTAGCTGTTGCTTATATGTTGGAAAAGTGGGAATACATTGAGTTTTGTTGAATGTCCTGTTAGCTACTTTACCTTCGATAAGTAGGGAAACTTTGTGAATGTTATCAGATTATTCATACGGTAAGGTATGTCAAGTTTGTCGTTGTACATTTATATTCTATTCAGGTTATGATATGTTAGCTTTGTTGATGTGAAAACTTTGTTCGGTATATAAAGAACTTTATGTAATGATAATTAGATAAGGTTTATGATAAATTTTTGTTAAATATTACTATGTTAAAGGTAAAAATATCAGTGATATGATACGTTTGAAATGTGTTGAATAGTTTACGTTCTGTATGCAATCTTAGTTACTTTACTGTTTTGTTAAGTATGCGAAATTCTATGGCTGTTTATTCGTGCGTAGGTAATGTTAGGTTTGTCGTTGTACATTAATATCTTAATTCAGGTTATGATATGTTAGCTTATTGATGTTAAAACTTTGTTAACGTTAGCAAATATTCGTTGGTCAGTATATAAAGAACTTATTTTTATGATGTGTTTATCCTAAATGATACTCGAAATATTACTTGAATTCAATAGATCATGAAAGGGTGGTTGGGCCAGGGGAGTGGAGGGGGAGGGTGGTTTGATTTACTGATTTATTGATTTACTTGCTTTAAAATCAGTAAACTATTACAACTTTACTATGATATTTAATTCAAAGAACTTTATTTTTAATGTTATGTTTGGATAAAAATTATATGTTGGGGATTATGATAGTTAGTAACGGCTATGATGAATATTTGGTTAAATATTACTATATTAATGTAAAAAAACTTTGTTACGTTTAGCTATATTTTCGTTGTTAGTATGATATAGACAAGGTTATGATTTTTGTTAACATATTACAATGTTAATGTAAATTAACATTGATAGTTAGAGATATCCTTGACAAAGTGTGAATAGGTTACGTTTTTTTTATTGCTATGTTATTACTTTACCTGGGTTTTTGGGTTAAGTTTTTTTTGGGGGGTTGAACTTTGTTAATGTTAATCATTTATTCGTGCTTAACGTGTGGTTAGGTTTGTCGTTGTACATTATTCTTAGGTTCAGGTGATGCTATGTTAGCTTTATTAATGTGAAAACTTTGTTACGTTAACATATATCGCTGATCAGTGTATAAAGTTGAATTTTTGTTATGTTTAATCCAAAACGATACTCGAAAATGTGATCATGAAAACAATAGATCAAAGATCATAGGATGTTGGGAGGAAGGTGCTGGGAGGGTGGTGATTTACTGATTTACTTGCTTCAGGGTATGTAAAACATACAAATTTGGTAAAAAAATATGACTTGAATCAATAGATCATTGAGGGGTGGGGAGGGTAGGGGAGGTGGTTTGATTACTGGATTTACTGCTTTGGGCTATGTTAACTAAAAATTTTCATAAAAACAAACTGTTTAAAGCATATAAAGCAAAAATAAATTAAAAAAATAAAAAAATATAAAAAATTTGAAAATAAATTACAAAAGTTAAATTAAAACAAAAAAATGTAAAATGAAACTATAATATAAAAAATAGCAAACAATATATTTTAGTTGACGTTTATAAGAAGAAAACGAGATTTTGAGCTGGTCCCATTTATCACCCACCTAAATGGACAATAAATTCGGAAATTTCAGCCTGATTTAGCTTTTTTTGCACTCCTAAACGTTCATTTCCGGTGTTTTTCTGTGTCTGTATCATATGTTTTAAGAATTTCATTTTCAATTTCATGTTTTTGACATTCTTCAAAATATCTTCCAGAATTTTTTCCGAAATGACTTAAAACTTGAAATGCATAGATAGGTCTATTATCTAAATAGTAGAGAAGTACTTTTTTCGATTTTTTGAGTTTGGTGCTCAGCGTTGTCCAATTTCCAAACCCATTTTTTTAAATTTGAAATGAAATTGCGATAATTTTTTTTTATTGTTCAGGCGAATAGATTTTCAGGGCATATGAAATCGGGCAAGATGCATCTTTTTCTTAGATAATTTTTGTGTATTCCAAAAGAAAATTTTTAATAAATTTTGAATTTTTTTTTTTGGAAACTTTGTTCCAGAAACAAATAAAAACCAATGCATATACAAAGAAATGATTCAAGTAAAAAATGTGCATCTCCGCCGACTACAAATGTCCTGAAATTTCATCTACTTCGCAAGAAACAGAAAAAAAATTATCGCATTTTTTCATTTCAAAATTAAAAAAAAAGTGGGTTGGAAATTGGACACGCTGAGCACAAAAACCTCAAAAATCGAAAAAGTACTTCTCTACTATTTAGATAATGGCCACGCTATCTGATGCCTATCTCAGTTTTGAAGTCCATTTCGAAAAAATTCTGGAAGATATTTTGAAGAAATGTCAAAAACATGAAAATTGAAATTGAAAAATTCTGAAAAGAATGACTACAGACACAGGAAAACACCGGAAATGAACGTTTTATAGAGTGCAAAAAAGGCTACATTTTGGTGTTTATATAGTCAAAAATCGGCTGAAAATTCCGAGAATTTTATGTGCATTTTTAGGTGGGGCTGAAATGGGGCCGTCCAGGCTCAAAATTTGGATCTTGCCCTAAAAAGAAAACTGAGATTTTGGAAAATAGAAATGTCAGTCTGGGCTAAGCTAATGTTTACTAACTCAGCACCGCACCGGCTAAAGCACCGGTGTCGGTACCAACTCTGTTTCCTTCTCAGACTCCATCCTTCATCCTTCTTCTTCGTCATCTTTTTCTGTTTTGCGTTCCGTGCATTTCTTCTGGGCCAGACACCCTTGCGAACTTACAACTCTCATT
>JABUQX010008434.1:82500-83633 GCA_015478945.1 Trachelipus rathkii
TATCTTTTGACATTTTTATGCAACTAGATTAACAATGATCTTTACTAAATATTTAATTGACAGTAAAAAAAAAAGAAAACTAAAAATTCTTTGTTTCAGCTTAACAGCAAACTGCATTAATAAAAACTTGTCAGTCATGGGTTATCCTTCGAGTAAAGTCATTTCCAGAAGCACATACCTCCAGTAATATATGCAACATAATTCAAGAAGTAGTGGATGACTATAAAATCCCACCTTACAAAGTTCACATGATTGTTCATGACAATACTGCAAACATGGTCAAAGGAGTCACAGATACTGGCTTTAACAGTCTTAGCTGTTTTCTTCACACCAACCAATTGGTTATTCATGATGCAATTTTCGAACAGCGAATTATGAAAGATATAATTGCTAATTGCCCTCTATAACAATAATTTGAATAAATCACCTTAGGGTATGCTAAACTTGAAGAGCTCTAAAAGCCCAGCATGGCTACCAAAGCACAAATGATTCAGGATGTGAAAGAATATTTGAACAAAAAAAAAAAACGCAATTGCCAACTACTGTGCAGAAACCCCATACTAGTTTTTTGATCCCAACAACTGGGGATTAATTGGCAAATGCTCATATGTATTCAAAATTTTTCATCAGGCTACGAAAAGGTAATATAATATAGTCAATATAATATAGTAAATATAAAATTTATATTTATATTTCAATATCTTCGAAATATTGAATAATAATATAACATTTTATTGATTTTACTTTGATACTTATTTAGTTATTTTTTAATATATAATATTAATATTTAAGAGTTTCAAATGCTATTCAATTTGTTTTTCAGACTGAGTGCAAAGGACTGCTAATGCATTCGAAATTATCCCGCAAGTGAAAGTTTTGAAACACACCATAACCAAATCATGCTCAGATTCAAGATTCTCTGGGTTAAACGGATGCACAATCAGTGCAATTTCAATATCAATGCATAGTAGATTTGCTAAGTATGAAGAAAATGAAAATTTAATAGCAGCAACCTTTTTGGATCCGAGATACAAAAATACGCTTTTTATTAATTCAGATGGATCAAAAACCCATCTGAATTCAATTCATAATTTATTGGCCAGCACCATTAAGAAAATGGATATGGATCGACA
>JABUQX010008435.1:0-5000 GCA_015478945.1 Trachelipus rathkii
TATTATTATTATTATTATTATTAATATTATTATTATTATTATTATTATTATTGTTATTATTATTATTATTATTATTGTTAATTTTATCATTATTTTATTAATATAATATTATTATTATTATTATTATTATTGTTAATATTATCATTATTTTATTAATACTATTATTATTATTATTATTATTATTATTATTATTATTATTATTATTATTATTATTATTATTATTATTATTATTATTATTATTATTATTATTATTATTACAGGTGGAGCAGCTATCGGAACCAGAACTTTTTATGGAATTGATAAGAGATATAAGTACAGAGCTAGACATTGATACCCTTTGTCATAAAATTCTTGTGAATGTTGGACATCTAACGCACGCGGACCGAGCTTCCCTTTTTTTAGCACAGGGTCCCAAGCAAAATCGATACCTTGTTGCCAAGCTATTCGATGTTACTGCTGATTCAGGTACGTTTAGACTTTCATAATGAAATATTTAGTCATTTTTATCGTTTCATAACATTAAAATTTGTGCATGGCTATAATACATATTTAATCTATTCATTACGCTAATCTGAACTTTGTATACACTTTTTTTTTTAGTTACCTCTTGTTGATTAAGCACAATATAGATTATAAACTTTCAAAATTTACTGATTTAACCCTTTGAATCCGTTAAAATAATTTAACATAATAATTTAGAAAAGGAAAAATAATTATTAAAATTTCACTCTTTACTACCCTATTTCTAAAAGTGGCTTTGCTCCTTACATGTCTCTTATTTTTTTTTTTTACCAATTCAAAATACACAATTTTGATAATATATTTTTTTTTAACTTGTGTGTAACTTTAAGAGTGTAGATTACAAGCAATGACTATTTAAAATAGCTTAAAGCTTAACTAGCCAATTCATTGTAAAAATTTTTTCGTTAGGTTAAAACTACGTAAATCTATTAAATGGAAGAGCCTGGAGGCAACACATAATAATTCAAAAATTTTCGAGCAGAAAAGACGAATTAAAATACCTGCATTAATAGTATATATATATATATATATATATATATATATATATATATATGTAAAGAGTATATAGTATATATATATATAAATATATATATATATATATATATATATATATATATATAGTTATATATATATATATATATATATATATATATGTTATTGGTTATATATATATAGTTATATATATATTGTTATTATATATGTATATATATATATTAAAGATATATATATATATATATACTTAGTATATATATATATCAGTTAGTTCAAGTACAGTATCTTGTACTCTTAAAAATTGTACTTAAGTACATTTTGGAGTACTTGTATTTCTTTGTACTTGTACTTGCAGTTTCTAAAACCACTGCAATTTGCAATTTGTACTTGTACTTCTGAGCCTTTGTACTTGGTACCTTTGTTATATGTTTTGTAGCGCCATTATCAAAATACCAATTTTCTTTATCATTTTCTTCAGAAATAAAAACTTGTTCATCTACCGCTAAACAAATTCACGATGAACGTAAAGCATATCAATATATACATATATTATTATTATTATTATTATATTATATATATTATTATTATTATTATTATTATTCTTATTATTGTTATTATAAATATTATTATATATCAATATACTAATATTATAGGCGTTAATAATATATATATATTATCACCTATATATTGTTATCATAAATTATTATCTTTGTCACATATATTTGTATATACATATATATATATATATATACATATTATTATATTAATGTTATAAATGTTATAATATTTATATTAAACCTCCATTACCTATCACATATTATTAATATATAAATATTATTATTATTATTATATTATATATATATTATTATATATATATATAGAGCAGTATACATATATATATATATATTATTATTATTATTATTACCGTAAGTATATATATATATATATATATATATATATATATATATATATATATATATATATATATATATATATATATATTTATATATATATATTTATATATATATATATATATATAAATATATATATTTTTATATATATATATATATATATATATATATATATATATATATATATATATATATATATATATATATATATATATATATATATATATATATATATATATATATATATATATATATATATATATATATATATATATATCATCATCTTTCATCATCACCCACTTTCTTTCCCCAAGACTGGGGTAAGGTGCGTACAAACTGGAAACAGAAAAGTAGTAAAGAATATGACACAAGTCGAAAGAAAGCCCAGCCTTACCTCCTTTTATACCCATTAGTAAACTGCCGCGACAAAATCCAATTCTGGGAATGGAGCCAGACCCTCACTATGGCATCACGTGGGTTCACTGGTCTGTGGTGGGCCACAACCATAGCACTTCACAAAACCCCTGCCATTTACTTCCTATTATGCATCTTTTTTCTCGTCTTCTTCAAACTCACACTTCAATTCTCCAGACATTTTGCTGATTAACCAATTTTTCGCTTCGGTCTCAGCCGTCGATTCCCAATATACCATCACCATATATCCATTTCTTAACCAACCGACTTTCTCATCCATTTTTCCACATGATCAGTCCATTTAAACATAGTACTTTCATTCTCCATTTATCCCTTTTTCATACCATACAACTCTGTAATACATTTCCTCATTTTATCACTCTTCACACCTAACACGACCATAAGATTAACCATCTGGAACACGCCAGGCCTCTTTAGACGCCATACCTATTCCAGACCATAGTCTTACTAATATACATTAACACGTGTAACAACTTACCACGTAAGATGAGCCAGCGCACTGCACTTAGTTTCTTTACATTCACCCGTGATTTAATTGCAATCTGCACTCTTCCTCCACCACACCTTGCCTGTTTACACTGGCATCATCTGCCCCCTTTCTTCCAACATATATCCCAAATATTTAAACTCAGTCACTTGTCCAGGCTGCTCACCATCTAGCATAACTTCACACTGAGGACTGTCCCCACTCACAACCATAACCTTACTCTATCTAAGTCTACTTTCAAACTCCATCCTTTTACACACCCTTCAAATCTTTCTACCAATCCTCTCAAATCCTCTTCAGACTCACCTCACAATTAAACCATATTATATAGTATATATAGCAAAGAGTATATATATATATATATATATATATATATATATATATATATATTTTTTAAGAGTTATATAAAAGTTATAGTGTTTATATGGGGTATTTTTTGACGGTAAAATAGTATAACAAAAATGCTTGTAAAGTACAGTCTATGATTGTTGAGGAGGTCAATATTATAAATTTTATATAAGGGTAAGGGGAAAAATGTAACTGCAAGTATCATAGAGGTCAATATTAGTACTTTATTTAAGGGTAAGGGGAAAAATGTAACTTAAGGCTGATAGGTAATTAGTTTATTGAGTGTTGTGTACATATATGTTGATATTTTGCTTAAGAGTGCGTTGAATGAGTGAAGAACTAATTTGGGGAAGAATAAGGTGCGTTTAGAAGTGGTAGAGGATGTGTAGATCAAATCTGTACATTGAAACAAATGATTGGGATAATGAGGGAGGAGAAGAATAAATTGTATTTAGGATTAAGGATTTGCAACAGGCGTATAATAGGATTAATAGGGAATCTATGGCAGGTGTTAGTGATATGGTGTTGGTGGTAAGCTTCTGAATAGAATCAAAAGTATGTATGACGATAGTGAAGCGTGTGTAAGAATAAATAGAGTCGAAAGTGATATTTTTAACATTAATATGGAATGAGACAGGATGTGGTATGTCTCCTATAATCCAATCTGTATAAGAATATGTTATATAAGAATTAGAGGTAGGTGACAAGGGATAGAGTAGAATGATGGAGAATGGATGAGTGGAGGATTCCCTACCTATTATATGATGATTTGGTTATGTAGGGTGGCGAATCTGGAAGAGAGTTTGAGAGGACTAGTAGAGAGATTTGGTAGGGTGAAAGGGTTTGAAAACGTGATAAGAGTAAGGTTATGGTTGGGGTAAGTGAGGACAGACCTCAGTGTAGTTATGTTTGATGGTGAGCAGCTGGAAAAAGTGTCTGAATTTAAATATTTAGATATATGTTGAACGAAAAGGGAGCGGATGATGCAGAGTGTAGAGGTACCAGAATGGCACTAAGGTGGTTGGTGCAGTTAAATCGTTATGGATGTAAAGGGACTAAGTGTTGAGTGCGCTAGGGTCTTGCTACATGAGGGTATGTTGTTACCCGTGTTAATGTATAGTACTGGGACAGTAGTTGGACTATGGTCTGGAATAAGAGGTATAGATTCAAATTACTAACAGTTCAGATGGACAATCTTAGTGGCGTGTTGGGTGTGAAAAGAAATGATAAATGTGGAAATGAACGTATTAGAGAGTTGTTTGTTGTGAAAGGGGTAATGAGAGAATAAATGAAAGTACGTTGAGATGGTTTAGTCATGTGGAAAGGATGGATGATAGTCGGTCGGTTAAACGGATGTTAATGGTAAGTGTGTTGGGAATCAACCGGATGGGAGACAGAAGGCGCTGGAATGAGCCTGAAAAGGAATGCCAGGAAGAGAGAAATGTGAGTTTGGTAGAGCGAGCGAAAGATAAGAGTGAATGGTGGGTTTGTGAGGAGATATGGTTCTAGTCATTCACCTGGGCTAAGGAATGAACCCTTACATTGACAGAGGCTTCTGCAAGGTGAGGGTCCGTCGCTATCCCGTGAAGCTCTAGGGTGGATTTTTCTGACTGCGACGAGTTTTCACTAATTGGTATAAAGGGGCGGTAAGGCTGGGCTTTCTTTTCTACTTGCTTCATATTCTTCTACTATTTTTATGTTTCCGGTATATGTTATGATGATGAAGATAATGAGAATGATGATGATGAAGATAGGAAGTTGATTATGATATATATATATATATATATATATATATATATATACAT
>JABUQX010008435.1:12500-27500 GCA_015478945.1 Trachelipus rathkii
ATACGTAACTATATAAACAAATATTTCGTTTTGGAAAAATTATTTAATGTAAATTTTGCCGAAGCCCGTGTCACTCTTACGTGTTCGAACAAACCACACTTATATATATGGGTAACAACAATATCCGATAACTTACGATTTTCGGAAAAACAATCGATATTTGATAAAATTACCTCAAACCAGACTATTAGCCTTCTTTTGTCTACAATATCTACAATAGTTACATTGTTTGCATCAAATGCATTTTCATCGTCATCATTATGAATCTTTCAAATCAATTCAGTTAGGAAAAATTATTCAAAAATCAAAAATTCGTCTCAAGAGGAAGTCAACACCTTGGATAATCATTTGCTAAGTATTATTTCTATTTATTATTAATATTAGTTATAAACATTTATTCTACTGATACTACTAATAATATATCTTAATATATTGATATTTTCATATATATTAAAATATTATTCATGATAATATTAACATATCGAAATATTACTTGAATATTAAGTATATATTTTCTTTATCTTTGTTTGTATTAGTTAATGTTTATTTTGCATTATGTAAAAATCGTTTCTTATTGGCACGCGCACCATTAACGTTTGTGACGTCAGAGAATCCACAATATTTTAATTTTTTTTTTTAGTAAAATTTTTTTCCAAGTTTGCAGAAAAACTTAATCCCAAAATTAATTTTAATCAAGTAATTTTATATTTTTTATTTTGTATTGGATAAATTTAGGTATTAAGTTCAATTATTGATATTTATCAAGCATATTTTATTTATTATTATTGGTAATATTTAACTATTATTTCTATGAATGAATAAATGTGTTTAAAACAATATTCATAAAAGTTTATTTATTCTTTTCTTTCTTCTTCTTTCTTTCTTTCTGCCTTTATTTAACAAGTACCTTTTTTCCCAGATTGGAGTAAGGTGGCGCTAGCAGAGAAGCATCGGAAAGAAAAACAGTAAGAGAAAATGACAAATGTTCATCCCCTGGCCCAAGTGGGCCACTACCGTACCCCTTTACAACACCCCGCCATTCTCTCCTAATCGACTAGCACCTTTCTTCTGCGCCATCTTGGCCAAACTCAATTCTCTCTTGGCAAATAATTCCTTTAACTGATGGCGCAATCCACTGTTTTTTCTGTCTGCCCAACCGGTCGGTTCCCAACAGCGCCCCGGTGCTCACCACTATAACCATGCCGCTTAACCAACCGGATTAACCATTCATCGGCCTTTCCACATGACCAAACCATCTCAACGTACTTTCCATTTATTCTCATTCGTTTAGCCAATTTTTTTCAGGCAGCCACAGCACTCTTGCAAATATGTTACATTTCTGCATTTTATCATGTCTGTCTCACACCTAGCAACGCCCCTAAGGATTGTCGCATCTGAACAAATTGAACTTTAGATCTATACTTCTTATTCAGACCATAGTAGTCTCAAAACTATACAATAACACAGGTAACAACAACCCTCATGTAAGACCCTCGCGCACACGTCCAGACTTAGTCTCTTTTACATTCACCAACGATTTAATTGGCCCAGCCTCCACCATGACCATTCACAACTTTCCTACTACAATTAGCAAGTCATCGTATACCTCTCTATCCAGCACATACTGTCCATGAATATGTTATAAACTCAGGACACGTGTTGTTCTCCAGCTGCTCACCATTGCCTAACATAACTTCAACACTGAGGACCCTCGCTCACTCACAACCATAACCTTACTTTTATCTACGATTTACTTTCCAGGGCCCGTCTCTTTTGAGTAGCAAATCTCTCTTACGCAATCTTTTCCCAGGTCGCTCGTTTGTTCGCTACGAACCAATCATCCTGCATTATAATAGTATAGGGCACCTCCACTCATCTCCATTCTCCATCATTCTAAATCATTTCCTGCCATCCCCAACCTGTAATTCTTTCATAACCGCATCCATGTCACATTGAATAAAAAGGGAGACATAACACATAACGCTGTCTCACTCCGCTATTAACTATAAACCAATCACTGTCGACTTCATGTTATTCTCGACACATGCCTGCACTATCTCCTCATACATACTTTTGAAGTTCCAATTCAGAAGTCTACCACCAACACATATTATCACTAACACTGCCATAACTGCCATAGAGCTTACCTATCATACGCCTGTTGCAATCCATAAAACCTAAAAACAGAATATTCTTTTCTCCTTTCAAATTTTCCTTCAATGCATTTGTTTCAATGTAAAGATTTGATCCTACACATCCCTACCACTAATAAACGCACCTTGTTTCTTCACAAATCAGCTTACCTTCAGCTCACTTCGCACGCAACGTCTTTCGACCAAAATACGAGCATAATATCTTCCTCTACACAGCTTCATTAACTTCTTCTCTATAACATTTGGTCTACAGTTTCCGCCTTATCTCCCTTACGTCCTGTATACCAAGGGTACTATTGACAGCTTCTCCTCCAATCCCTTGAACTATACCCTCCATAAACGCTTTATTTACACAACCTGCAAAGTTCCAATCAATCATCGCTATCTTCGCCTCCGTTCTTGATCATCTTCACCAGTAATTTCATCTATACCTCTGCAAATTTGATTTGATCCACACATCCTCTAGCCACTCCTAAACGCAACTTGTTCTTCATCAGTCGTCCTTCAGTCACTCGACGCACTTTTCGACTAAAATACCAGCATATACCTTCCTCTACAACACTCAATAAACTTTTTCCCGCTATAATTTCTACACGATCTCACTTATCTCGCGCTTATGGCTTATATGAGGGTAGCTATTCAGCTCTCCTCCATCTCCTATGGAACTGACTACCGCTCCATGAAACGCTTTTATGTACACAAGCCGTCCAGAATTCAATCAAATCACCATCAGCCCGCCTTCGTTCTTTATCATATCACCAGTAACTTCATCTATACCGGCTGATTTACCCATTTTTTGAACTTTCTCACTCTACCCATTACCTCCTCCTTGCTAATAACCTCGATCCCCAATAATAACCTATTCCTTACTTGCCCATCAAACCACAACACATGTACACCATCACCTCTTCATTACTGGCCAATATTATGGCAGGATTTTTGTGGAAGGTGTTTCGTGTTCTCACACTCCCTCACATTCCATTCATAGTTAGCGAAAAGCACCACATCCCTATTAACATTATTCTAAAGCCAGGGTTCCCCTTATTCTCGTTTTTAACCTTTCGGCGCGTTGCTTCCAGAAAGCTTCCTATTCCCTTGGAAGGTTCCCCATGCTCATCTTCGCACTTCCAACCCTGTTCCATTTACGCTCTTGTTTTGCTCCTACGTATGGCACCTTTTAGTATTTTTTTTTCCTACTTATATAATTCCAAGCATCTTTCTTTTTGAAATTCATCACATTTTCGGCCTTAGTGCATTCAACCACACTTCTTTTTTACTTCGTTAACCGCTTTGCTTCAGCCTCTTCTTTCCACCCTCAGTGTTAAGATTCCTTAGTTCCTAGCCTTAGCTACATCCAGATACTTCTTTTGCGCTACTGCTAACAATTGGTTTCTTCATTTGCTCTGCCCAGATTTGTTCAGTTTCTACTTGTTCACATTTAACTGATTTACTTGCTATCGTTCCTAAATACTTATCCTTAATTACCTTGTTTCACTTAACTTCTCACCTCTTAATTCTCCCCAATTCTTCCTTCATTTTTACCTTCTCTCCATCCAAGCCTCCCACTAACTATAATTTCTCCTAGAAGAGAATATTAATTACACAATGCCCAAATGCTACAGGAAATACCGGTTTAACATAAACATACGTTTTAAGCATTCCTTCTTCACCAAGCAGACAAAAATCAATCATCTGTCTTGCATTTGATACCATTCTAACCTAGCACCAACTCTAGTATACTTTGGAATACTCTGTGTTTAAAAGAATAGTTATGTAACTTACAAACACATACTTCTGCTCTCCTCACAGAAATCATCACCTTCCTACCATTCTCATTTTTCTCCCGACACGCCCAAAATACTCTGTTATACCATCCCTTTTTTGACAACCTATCCAACCATTCAGCGTCCCCCAACCTTTCATCTGAAGCTGTCTACTACACCACATCCAAACATCATGTCAGATTATCAGCCAGAAAGATCGGTTACTCCTCTTCAACGTTTCCCTCAGTGGACCATAACGTCACAACCACACATCTTGACGATTTTCAAACTTGTGAGACAGAAAATTAGAATTCTTGGACAAACACACACAAAGTCAACCAGAGGCATCGGAAGGGTCTGCTAGAAAAAGTGTTATGTCTGACCGCCCTTCTAAAGCTACGTCACTTTTATCCTTTCATTGTCCCTCACAGAATGACACCGTTTCCTTTCAATCTTCTACTCGGGATCATTTAGGAGGGTCTTGGCAACATCTGGGAACACCTCCATCACCACTCATTTCTCTTTCAACATTTATTCCGTCTGCACATATCCATTATACCCATACGATTCATACTATTTCGCCGAAAATTGAACTGACGTTTACGTCGATCACGACCATCTCCGAGGCATGCATTAGCATTCCTAGCAAGAGATAGGTGGTAGTGGGCCGCCAACCCAACAACCTCTCGCGTCGCCTTAGTCGCCTTCTACGACAACAGGACAGACAAACGATGTGGGCAATTCTTTTCTCCCCCACATATAGGATATGAGTAGTAGGGGATGTCTGTAGGGTGTTATCTAGAAGAGGGGTGTGTTATTTCAGTATGTTGGTATTACTGATTGTGGATAGATGGTGGTTTTAGTAATCATGTTGCGGTGGAGGATAAGTGTGTAAGAATATGAAGCAAAAAGAGAAAGACGCACCATTAGAAAAAAAAAAAAAGTTTATTTAGTTGGAGTGAAATTTTTTGTTTTTCGTATGCATTTTTGAACAAAAGCGTATTAGAAAATATATTTTATACAAGAGAAAATTTCTAGTATGAAAATAGCACTGTTTATTGCATATTAATATATTTATTCTTCTCAACTTAAAGCTTTCATATTATATATATAAAGTTATTATATATATATATATTATAATATATATACTATATATTATAATATATATTATATTAATTAATATATATTTATATAATGATATATATATAATATATATATATAGATATAATATATATGATACTATATGGTATCAATTCAAATATAGAATAATACTATATATATATATCTATAGTATTATATATAATAATTCTATAATATACTATACTATATATATATATAAATACTAGTTTGAATGGGCTATCGCGGCTTATATGTATATATGGCCTTCCTTTCTTATATTTAGTAATATATATATGATAGGTTTATATATATATTCGTATATATATTATATTATATATTATATACAGTATAAATATTATACTATATATAGTATTATAATATAGTATATATATAACTATAATATATACTATTATAGAATTAAATTTTGAATCACTGTTTGATTATCATTATTACTGATATGTATTTGCAGGGTGTATACATCTTCCTAATGCTATAAAATTTAGTACCATATCAAATAATTGTCTTAAACTAATTCAATTAGTATAGTAAATATAATTTAAGTATTATATTATACGTATATTAAATAAATTTAAGATATATATTATGATTTATGATTATGATAGTATATAGTATTATTAGTATGAGTATAGTGTACTTAGTATATAGTAATAATTAATCATATCTAATATAGGATAGTTGAGATATATATATTATATAACTCATCGATTATTAAGTAAGTTAATTATAGTAATATATATATAATATATGTATATAAATAGTGAAATAGTATTAATTTATTTATAATTATATATAGTTATATTAAGTATACTAGAAGCAATGTTATAGTATATATATCAGGTTACTTGATTATATATATATATAATAGCTTATACTTAAACTAATATAGTTATAGTTTATAATTATATATAGTCTTATTTAGGTAGATGTTGAACTATTCGTATTATATGTATACTATAGTGGACATACTATACTATAATTATTATAGATTTAATGTATATTATAATAATAGTATGTAAGTATTACTCGTGTTGGGAGGTAATTTCTTATAGTTTTAGTAGGATATATATAAGAAGAATACTTCCAGTTTTATATGCGCCATAAGCACATAGCCATTGTATATATATATATATTATTACTAATATACGTATCTTTAATTAGATTAATATATGATATGATTATTAGGTAACGCTATTAATTGAGTATATCAATATTTAGTAAGTATTTATATTATTAATAATATGATAATGTCACTATATATATATGTATAGTATAGTATAGTACAAGTATATATCTGATATATATATGATTATTATAGATATATATATATATAGAGAGTAAAGTATAGTATGATATATATGTTATAAGTTGCTGGAGTAGTAGATATTATAGCGTTTTTTTTATTTTTGTTATATTTTTTAATTAAGTGTTTTATTCTTCTTGTCACTCCTCTACTTCACGTCCTACTCCTCTCTACTCTTGCTGTTTATATTTAAGTAATATGAGTCTATGTTTTTTATTTTATGTTTTTATTATTTTATATTTTATATATTATAGAGAATGTATATATGAATAATATATATTTTTATTATAGTATTATATAATTTTATATGATATATGATATTTAAATATGATTATAAATATAAATGTGTATGAATTGTATTAATTATATTATATTTTAAATAATATATATATATTAAATATATATTATAATATATATTTTATTATCATATTAAATAAGAAAATATAATTTTGAGTTTTATAATATACGATATTGTAAAATAATTATGTATATAGATATATATTATATTTATCTTATATTATCATTAATTATACATACATATATTAATATTAATTTATATTATATATAGTTCATATATATATATTATATAATTATTAATATATATATATATCAGTAACTAATTATCATAAATTTATAATTACATATAGTTAATATTATATAAGTATATATAATATATATTATAATATTATATATATATAGTGATTAAATATTAATATTAATAGTATAGTATATAATAGTATATATAGTGATACATTTTCCACACTACAAATGAGTTATATTATATATAAATTATTATATATTTAATATATTAATAGGCTGTATAATTAAGCTTTACGTATTATATATATAATGTAAGAATTAAAAAAATATTAACTGTTTAATAATGTTGTACCATTCTAGGGAAGAGATGAGATTCGCCTCATATATGTTTATATTTCTATTAGCTATAGTACTAATAAATTTAGTATTATATTTTACATATATATCTTGATATAAATAGATATCTATTTATATTATATTTTATATTCATATGAATATACGTTAGTATACATGTGACATATTCATAAAAATGCATACGAAAATTAATGTGATAAATATAATGATTATATACTATACATAATTATTAATGCAATAATATAAGTCTAATAAACTTATATTTTTTATTTATAATATCGGTAATATATCTTATTTTCTCTTTATATATTTTAGGGCGGTATTACTATATCTTTCTATATTTCACACTCATTATATAAATATGGCTCATGGCCAGCTGGCTAACATATTATACTATAATAATCACATACCATATATGTATTATCCATAAATATATAACTAATTCCTCTACGTCACCTATAATACTTACTCGTATACTAATACATTACGTACTCACTATATATAGCCTTTGCTTATATCATTAAATATAAACACGGGTAATAGTACTCAGAATAACCGACATTCTATCACACTCTACAAATTATTTTACTTATATATAATAGTAATGTAGGAGCAAGTCTAATAATTGCCCTCAATATATTCGTTATTACCTGGCTGATATTAGTAGTGAGGTAAGTAGTAGCTAGACTAGGGGACGTAGTATATAGTTTATATAAGGTATATTATATATATTGTAATTGTATAGGTATTTTTAGGCTTGTGACCACACTATACCATACTCATTTAAATCCTCTATTATTAGTACTTAGACCTACTGTCAATACTTATCATGCATGGTAGCCCTTACGAGGAGGATATAGGTGCTAATCTGAGTGGTGGAATCCTGTGGATACTGATTATAAATATAGGTTCAGGTTTAAATGTTTTCGGCGAACTTTATGTATATATAATGAAATTCTTATGGATGATTTATATTGATAGGTTATATCTTAGGATAATGTACATAGAGTGAGGAATTACCATAGATGTTGTATACAGAATAAAGTGAATGAAGTATTGATAGTTGATGTGTAATAGTATTTAGTAATTTATTAAGAATCAGGCTTAAATTAGATATTATGGCTCGCTATTATTATGATAACTTATAGATAAATAAAAGATTTATGTTAAAAGGTATAAAACGTGAGTAGATCCATATAAATGTGATAATAGTAGGTATTAGGTGTATTGATATTAGTTCTAGTTAGAAAATTTAGTATACGTGTCAGGTCTAGGTACTTTTAGTATTTAGTAGAACGATAGTATAGTGAATTGTATAGGGGGAGAGAAGAATGTTAGCAATTGAGATAGTATGACTTAGTACTGGTACTCTAGACTTATATTGTATGATAAGTACCTTCATTTATAGTCTGATGTTAGTATGTATCCTATTAATAATATAGAATTATCACTATATTATAAGTATCAGAGGTGTCTAACCTGATCATCTTAATGTAACTCGACGACACGGCAGCCTCTTACGGCTATATACGAAACTATATAGGCGGTCTTTGGCAAATACGGAGCGGAAAATTTTATAGGAGATTGTTTTTGAGGGTTATTTTTTTTAATTTTTTTTTTTTTTTTTTTGTTTTTGCGCAATTATTTTGTCGGAATTTTTTTATACAGTTATATTTCACGCATTCTAGCGGGTCTCGCAGCTTAGGAGAGCGGAGGAGCGACAGAGTTGAGGAGGCAGAGAGGGTTTCCCTCACCCGGAGTCTTCACTTCGTGAACGTTGGGCGAGAAGAACCACTGCTACGTGGGAACCTGCATCATGGTTTGCGGTTTACCTTAAGGTTGATTGCCTATTGGTAAGATTAAGGAATCAGACACTAAGCTGGTTATTACTTATATGAGCTATTAAGGAATGGCATATGGGATAAAGGGACCTGAGACTTACGCATGGAAGGAGGTCGGGCCTTGTCTTTGTGGACAGCTAACCGGTAAGGACGGATGGTAGGGTGGACTGTCGTACTTCACCCCGGCTCTGTCTCGGCTCCGTCGGCTCGAGCCAAAAAAAAAATAGGGGGAAAAAAAGGAATTTCTTCTGGAAGAAACGAAATGTCTAAATGCAGAAAATCAAAAATCAGAGGGAAGGTAAGATCGCCTGCAGAACTCTCTTACTGAGAGCCAAATTCAAATATATAGATTTAGATTTTTACTGAGGTTGCGTGATCGGAAGATATTCTCTAAATGATGATCAGCATTTGGAGACTACTCTGAAGGATAATAGTTATATATATATACTATCATCACATAATATATATATAAGTATTATCACTCAATTAGTATATATATATATATAACTTAGAAGGGTGGTGACTGTAGGTTAGAATGGGATGAGTACAAGATGAGGAGAAAGTGATGATTTGAATTATGGTGGACAGAGACAGTTAAGGACCGCAGGCATTATGGGATTGCAGGTGCAGATATAATGTCCCTGTATTTTAGTAAATATTATTATATCAGTGTATGAGTATAAGGATGGATAGATATTATATTCGGGATGCATATTACAGTTTTAAATCATGCGTTACCTGCTACGCAAAGTGATGCCGCTAATCTAGTGAGGGGATGTGACTCAATTTTTTATTAGTTGGTCTTGAGAATGGAAGAGGAGAGGTCAAGAGGAATGGAGCAGGAGCGGGTACACAACTGCTACAACAGTCACACACCAGATGGGATTCGGAGCCTGGAATTTACTGGTATGGGCCTAAGGTTAGGGGTCTCGAAGATAGCCGGTTTAGGTATGAGTCTGGACCAGGAATACGGGGTGGTATTTGTAGTGTAGGTGAGGGATAGCACTTCACTTTGGTAATGATTCTACGGACGAAGATATATTTCATGATGACTGGTCGACATGGCTGGCGATAATAATCATGCTTGCTTATGATTTGTGATGTAGACTTTTACTCCAAACATCATGGGCAGAATTACATGAATGAAGGTGTTTTAACATATACTTTGTCTCACTAGCGGAAAGGTCTTAAAAAAATTGTTCACAAATAGACCGACACTTATGTGATGAAAATGGCGCTTACGACATGCTGATCGGCAATGAACGCCTAAAATGGTTGTAATTTTTTATTAATGAATTAATAATAAAAATCACATTTTCTTTATCTAAGTTCGATTCTAAGAGGGATGTTTAGTAGGCGAATTTATAGATCTTGAGTTAAGACTTTTTTCCGGTTTTCAGATTATAATCTGAACAGAGGACTTCACTGTCAAAAACGTATATGCCTCAGGTTTTGTCATGATCCTTGAAGTTAACTACAAGACTTTTCCCATGATGAATAGAAAGAGTTTTTCCATACTTTCTCATGACTTCAGGTGCCTTCATTATACTGATGTTCTTCAGTTAATCTTCTCTCTTTATGGCTTGCCATTTCTATTTTTAATTAAGTCCATAGCTTAGAAGAACAGTCGGAAATGAATTGATCATCTAAACGCACTGAGTACATATAATACTCATATAAGTAGAGTAATACAGAGGTGTTAATAATATGGTATGAATATGTCACAGTTGGGATAATACGGAAGATTAGTAAACATTGTACTGATACTGTTTATATACCATAAGGGAAGTGGTGAAAGTACGTCATCTCTAGGAAGTAGGATATGCGGCGTAAAATATAGGTATTATATAAATATATCAGGTAATACGTAATAATAAGTAGGTGAAGATACCTATGTCTTTAAGCAATTGACAATCTTATGATCGACAGTTGCAGAATATCATGGTAATTAGGTTGACTTGAGAGTATATATGTTAAACTGATAGAATATTTAGAGTGTGGAGGTGGAGTATTGGTTGGCCAGAACTCAATACTTATTCAAAAATCTCTCACATTTAATTTTATATATTAGTTAGGCAGTAAATTATGAAAGAGTGGTGTAATATTATAGGGTTAGTGTTTGATTATGATGGGTTATATACTATGTGTATTTTGGAGATTAGCCAAGTGAATATGAGTAAATAGGGTAATTTTTAGGGGGATTAGAAGGTTTATATGTAGAGCGGAGGAGGGGTAAATTTAGGTTAATGTAGTGATAAGAAACAGGTTATGTAAAAATATATTTAGAGTAAATTACTAAGCAGTGAGTGATTTAGTATAGTAATTGTGAGTATCTACTTGTGGGTGTATAATAGATATATGTAATACTAAGCTGAGAGATTGATAGGATCTTGATATTGAATTTGAGGTATAATATAATAGTGCGTATTATTAGGATAGGTATATATATATGTATATTCTAGGGATTTTATATATTTTTTTATGTGTGTTATTATATATATATATGTTTTCTGTTGAGGTGATAGTAAAAAATTTATGGATATTTGTCTATGTATTATTAGTAGTGTATAGAAGTATTTATGGTAGGTATCATGTATCAGCATGTGTATAATAGGTATATTATTATATGATCATTTTGGCTTTTTATTATGGTTCGATATATAAATACTGAGTGAAGTCTACGCTGATTCGTTGTATAGTGTATATTTATGAAGTACTGATATTATTTAGTGTATAGCGAGTAAGTGTAATACATAGTAGCGTATTAAAGGTATTAGTGTAGTTATATTATTATTATTGGTAAACTATTATCTAATATCAGTGATATGGATAATAGGTAATATGATTAGTGAATTAATGACTAGTGTGAGGGATTCAAGATAGTGGATATAGTTGAATGATGAATGATTTATAGTGATATGTTGTGAGTGTAGTTATCGTTAGTTATGTATATTAAATGTAATCTTTTGGATATGGTTAATTTTACAATATGATATGTTGAGGATAAGGTATTATTGAACTATATATATATACTATGCTAGGCCAGTTATAAGAGTAGTTATCTTTATTTAGGATAATCGGGGAACTTAAGAAGTATTATTTGCTTAAGAATACTCTTAGACCACATCCCGTATTATTATATTCGTTGCCGCATTTTATATTTATGTGTCGTGATGCAAGGTGAGTTAGTTTGAACATGTATTATTGTAACACTTTCTGTTCATGATATAGTATATATGGTCGCCGAGATGTGACGGCTATCAGAGTGGACTGTAGGCGATCGTTGATATATATTATTGTATGTAAGGATGTGCGCGAGTGGCTCAGTTTATATATATAATTAATGGTTAGATAGGATGTGTATTATAGTATTAATATATTACCGACACTAAATTGTATAGAGTATATAAATGTAGATAGGGCGATATATTAGTACTATTAGTATTAGGTATAGTAATATATAGGTTCGTCACGTATAGACGTTATAAATAGGTATACATAGGGTATTATAGGGACCATGGCCGGGGTGTGGTCGATATTAGGTGTTAGTAGTACGTGTGATATAGTAGGAGTGAGTGAACTATCGGGGGAGGTGATAAATTTAATTACGACGACATGCAAATATTTAAATGTGCGAAAAGTGCTGTATAGGTAGATTAAGAGAGTCCGTGTATGATTCACTCCTCTATCTTACTATGAAGAGAAAGCGTGAATGATTTTAGTTGTGAGAGTATCGCTTTTATATGATTTATATATAGAATGTGCTTTCAAGTAAATCTATCAAGTGGTTTGAAATCTAGGTGGGTGGTATATCTCCAAGTTCTGAATTTTTGTGACACTTATTGGCGAGCTAAAATAGCCATAGGAAAGTTTCGATTATTTACAATTGATATTTCACAAAATAGAGTGTGTCACGGAGAGGTACGTGTTAGAAGTCAATTAGACCTCATGATGATAATGACGATTTAGATCGCATTTGAGGTCTTGGTGATTGATATTTGTAATTGAAAAGTTAAGAAAAGGAGAGTGGGTACTCGTTAAATATCTCTTTATGTTGCTTCAAATGATTACTTTTGCTCTAGAATATATCATAAACAAAAAAAAGTTCACGACGGTCATCACTGGAGAATTCAATCAGACCTATCACTAAAATGATTTGATAACCTTTAATAAAGGTGGATATGTGGAGTATCCTTCAGGTGTCATATGGAGGTTATCATGGAAAAAGAGTGGTGGTCGTCTTTATGCATGTATAGGTAGAGAAACTTTTGTATTTAGATGATTTTTATATCAGTTGATAGGTTGTTGAAGAAAAGGTTTGTGAAAAAACGCAAAAGGGGTTAAATAAGCTTGATTAAGGTTTGAATTTCCTCTTAGCAGATTAAGTGGAACTTTTTTATAAACTCGTTTTATTAGTCTATAAGGATTATCCTCTTATATTGATAAGTGTAAAGAATAATTTTAAAACTTTTATATATATTGTTCGGCTAGTACTATATAGCCTATATATATATCGGATGTATATGGTATAATTACTAGGTATATATTATGCTATATACTATATATATATATTATATATATATTGATATATATAGTTCTGAAATGTATAGCATATTACTACTACTATATTATAGTATATAGTATATACTACTATATATATATGCGGTACTGGCCTATTCTAAGTAATCGTTATTGCTATTGTACCAAAAAGTATAGACAAACTCAATATCGATATCAAGTATATATATAGTATTATATATGTTTATATATAGTATATATATATATATATATATATATATATTAGTATAATATATATATATATATATAGTATTGTATAATATATATATGTTAGTATGTATAAATATATATGAGTATATACGTATATACTTATATACTTATGTAAGTTATATAATATATATGATATATATGGTAGACCTCTATTATATTATACCCTATCTACCTTTCACTATATATTAGTAATATATTATATATTATGATAACTAACTATATACCTTAATCTATCGGCTATAGTACTAATCTACACCTTATATATCTATACTTATACTTATATATGATATATATATACTACTATATATATAGTACTTTATATACTATGATATATACTATATACTAATATAGTTACTACTATTTACTATCGTCTAGAGTGAAAAGCTTTTGTTTAGATGATTGAAGAAAAAATATTAGTGTATATATTTACAAAAAAATACTTCGAGCTCCGGCTCCGGCTCCGGCTCAGCTAATGGCTCCGACTTCAAACTTGACAAAATTTATTTTCAAATGCAAAAACATTCTTTAAAAAAAATTATGCTTTGGACTTCCGGCCTAATCGCGGCCTCCAGATCACGCTCGGCGGCTCCGGCTGCGCGGCTCCGCTCCGGCTCCGGCTCTGGCTTTATTAATATGAAAAATTTGTTATTTACTGTTTTTCAGGCAGTTATTAATTTTTTACTTTAAAAAAAAAATTTTCAAAAAAAAATAATTTATTGATAAAGAATGTATACTTTTTTCTCCGGCTCACGACTCGGCTTTCGTGACTTGGCTCTGGATCCAATTTAGACAATTGTTCAAGCGGCGAATTGCGGCAGACCCAATTTAACATGAAAAAAATTTGATTGGATAAAAATGATACTTAATGGCTCCGGCTCCCGGCTCCGACTCCGGCTCAATTCAAAATTGCTCAGCTCCAACTGCCAGCAAAATATATTTTCAAATGCCAAAAAAATTCTTTAAAAAAATTATTGTTATAGTATATATAATAGTATAGTAATAACTTATATAGGTAGATAGAGACCTTATATTATATATTAATATATATATATATATATATATATATGATATATATATATATATTATATATATATATATATATATATATATATTATATATAT
>JABUQX010008436.1:0-5000 GCA_015478945.1 Trachelipus rathkii
ACCATTTATTATATATTATATACCCTGTCTATTATTAATTTCACTAGTCAATTTTTTTCCTCATCAATAATCAATTCACATTTTTGATGTATTCGGGTAACAATAAAGGTTATTATAATTATAATAGTTATACTCATATATATATATATCATCTATATATATATATATATTATACTATTATATATCCATTTATTATAGTATATATATTATATACATAAGTTATATATATAATTTATACTTATATATATATACTTCAATATATATTCCGTATATATATTACTTATAACAGGCGAGGATTTAACCCAAATATATATCAGCCGAATAGCTAGAAATTTTTTGGAGTGCACTTTATTTTCCTTTCTTTTTTAAATTGTGCATTTACACTTTCTTATTTTCAATTATTTAACCTTCCTTGTATTTTTTCTTAATTTCTTCGAATTTCCCTATTGCTTTGATTGCACCTTTAATTCTGATTTTATTTAAACCATCTTGGGATAACAAACTTTCTGCTTATGTAACATAATTTGCTTTAGAGTGCATGGTTCTGATGAGGAATTGTGTTGCTTGTGAAACTATATTATTACCCTACTTTACTATTTTTTTTTTTTTTAATTTCATTTATTATTCATAGGGTCCTATCCCATAGGATGTAATTCCTCTTATTTGTGATTTTTTTAAAGTCAGGAAATTTTAGAGAGAGGTCTTATTCAAATCCAGAGACCTATATTAAGATTTTTCTCGTCTCTTCATTCTAATGATTTTTCGACATAGTTGCCTTTGCAACATGTCAAATGCAAGGATGTTATCACTAATATTCATGTAATTCTCTTAAATGACAATTATGGCTTGAGAAAATTTTATGTCGAAGAAATTATTTAAAACTGTAGATATAATTTATATTCAAATTTAGGAAAAATAAATTTGGGTAAATAATTTGTAAATGAATAAATTTTGACTTTAAAGAATCTACACGATAGATGGCGCTATTAAAAATAGAATCAAAATTAAAAATTGTAAATTATTAAGATCAAAGAACTGTATCATAAATTAGGCTTGCAACTCTGTTGTGAATGCTTCCAGTTATTACGTCCTACGTCAGTATATATAACTCAGTCTGGTTTAAATTGTATTTAGATGAAATTATTTTAAATCCATGATTGTGCAATAAATTGGCAGACATTCTGTTATATAGATATTAAGGTCTCAAATTAATTTTGAGCAACCTGAAATATTAATGCTTCAATCTTATTTTATTCTTACATTTTTAATATTATTCCTTTTCATTTGATAGGACGTCCTGTTTAATAATATTTATACTTAAAAGAAATTACTGCACTGCAATAGAATTTTCTTCCTTTCAGTTCATGTTTTTTTTGGCTCATGATTTATGAGTCGTTTATTAATTATGAACAAACGAAATTTTTAGATACTTTGTGTATAACTTTTTTCTTGTTATAGCAAAATAACAATTACTTTGATGGTTCAGGTGTACTAGTACTGATGCTGAAATGTTAAGAATAAAGTATTATCGGTAATTATTGGTTAAGACTTATTGGCTTGCGTAATACAGCTCGCCCATCTGGCTATCCTGTTTTTATCTTGGGAACAACCCATGAAGAAATGGCGAACTGATTGAGGGTTGTGGCATTTACGGTATTCTGCAGGTATTATCCACTTCAAAAAAAAAATTTTGAAAAATATTTAAACAAGCTGATTTCCCTCAATTTTCAGTTACATGTTTTTAACTGCATAAAAACATAAAAAGCCTCTTTCTTAAAATTAGATAATGCATATATTGGTGTATTAATTATTTGCCAATGATTTATTATTAAATTATTTATTTTTATATGAAAGAAATTATTCCTTATAAACCTCAGTGCTTGCGGAAAAAAATTGATTCTTTATGCTCTTCAAATATTAAATCTGTTTCCTGTTTCTTTCCGATGTCTAATTTATATCCAAGCCTCTTTCTCCCCCCCCCCGCCCTCCTCTATTAGCGCCAACTCACCATTTCGTCTCTTCTAAATTTAGTGATGGTGACAGTGATTCGCATTTACATGAGGCTTCGTATATGAAGGCTTACTGTTTTGGGCCTACTTGGATTTTTCCTTAAAGAGTTGGTGTATATATACCACCTCACTAAACAGACGTGGTGATGATTATGATGTATTATACCTTTAATCATGTATGTAATCATTGTCAATAATTGTTAAATAATGCCACATTTGTGTTAAGATGTAGTTTTCCCATCTCGTTAATTTATAGCTTGGTATAAGTTAACTTTAATTGCTTTAAGTAGTATATATAGATACATTGACCAAAATATATAAATCAATAAATACTTTTTGTATTTTATTAACATAAAATCAAGAAAAGGTATGAACTAGCCTAAATATATAATACTATATAAAATATTTAGTATCTATATAATACTATATATATAGAATATCTTAAGTAATATATACTATATATAGTAAATGGAGTATATATATATATATATATATCATTAGCATATGTCATTTTTGCGGAAAATTGATATTTACATTTTTCTTTGTATAAATGTGAGTCTTGTTAATATAAAATATTTTAATTAAAATATCTACTATTAAAATAATTTATTATATGTATATTTTTTGATTAATTATATTATCTACTATTCAGTGTACAACACAATCAGACGAGAGAGATGTATTATGCATGAATTTAATAACTTCTCAAGTATGTGTTTTATCTCTGAAACTCAGTGTAATGGCCTTCAGTTCGTTTTCATATAATCTTACTCTCTCTCTAAACGTCTTCAACGTCGTACAGAATACATTCAAACTGGTTTCTTCTCATGATAGTGACGTCAATCTCTCTCTCTAATACTCTCTCTCTCTCGCTCTCACTCTCTCACTCACTTCTTCTCTCATCTCTCTCTCTCCATTTCTCTCTCTCTCTCTCTCTCTCTCTCTCTCTGCCTACTCCCGCTTCTATTCCAGGTTTGTGAGAAATATGCTATTATTTTATTTTTTTAACGATGATCTATTATAATTACCTGTCTCAAAATGTCTAATACAATGTGATTCTTGAATAATAATTAATTCAATCATAATAAGTATATATAATAATAATAATAACTAATATAAATAATATAATAATAATATAATAATATAAGATAATAATGGTTATTACTAATACTGATCTACTGCTAAAAATAATCATTGACTTATTGTCAACAAATCATATGAATAAAATAAATCATCCTTGCAATACGTTAAAAAAAAATAAATAATGCTACCATTAATAAATTAAAATTAAAATTATCTAAAATAATAATAATTAATTATAATAAAATAATGAATAATAATACATAAAATAATATAACTAATAACTAATAATAATAATAATAATAATATAATTACGCCTAACCAATATATTAATGTATTCTAAAGGCAAAGAGGAATCTCTCTCTCTCTCATCTCTACTCTCTTCTCTCTCTCTCTCTCTCTCTCTCTCTCTCTCTCTCTCTCTCTCTCTCCTCTCTCTCTCTCTCTCTTTTTTTTTTCCCCCCTCTTCTTTCTCTCTATCTCTTCCTTATTCTCTCTCTCTCTCCTCTCTCCTCTCTCTCTCTCTCTTCCTCTCTCTCTCTCCTCTCTCTCTCTCTCTCATCTCTCTCTCTCATCTCTCTCTCTCTCTCCTCTCTCTCTCTCTCTCTCATGGTCTTTAAAAGCAGAACTAGAAAACACAACGTTGTAATTTTGTTCGTTTTCTAAAAATCAAAATTCGAATCAGGCGTCGTCGTCGAACCCAAATATGTGTTAAAGAATTCCAATTAGTATAATAGAAATACTACTACTGCTACTACTACAGCCATTATTACTATTAAGTAATAATAATAATAATAATAATAATAATAATAATAATTCAATCAATAATTAATCTTAATAAAAGCAATTAAAAAGTACTATAATAATAATACTTAATGTGAATAATAAATTAAATTACTTATTTTAAAATATTATTATTATTATTATTATTATTATTATTATTATTATTATTATTATTATTATTATTATTATTATTATTATTATTATTATTATATTAGTATTATTATTATTATTATTATTATTATTATTATTATTATTATTATTATTATATTTTTATTATTAATTATTATTATTTTATTATAATATTATTATTATTTTATTATAATTATTATTATTATTATTATTATAAAATATTATTATTATTATTATTATTATTATTATTATTATTATTATTATTATTATTATTATTATTATTCATTTTTTTTAATAAAAATTAATATAATTTTATTATTATATTATTATTGATTCTAATTATTATATATTATCTATTACTATTATATTTTGATGCTTTTTCAAAACCTCCTAAAGTATTTCTTTTCACAGAAGAAATTTTCTTTCAAATATTATTCTGGAGAAACATAAAACTGATTTAATAACAGTACCCAGCTTTCGTCCGTATACTTCGACATTTTCAAGAATAATTTTTTTTCAGACTATAACAATTTTATAATAAAATATAGTTTAAACTATAAATAACAAAAAATAAATAATATAAACATTAATAATTAAAAGTTAGAAAGTAAATGCATACTTTTGTATTAAATAGTTAAAAAATTGAAATTTTTGATTTATATTTTAATATTTCATTACTGTTTGTGTTCCTTAAGAGCATATGATCCCCTAGACGCAATTCTAAAATTCATTCTTTCTTGTTATGATTAAAAGATTTTCTTTTATTTTGTTTTGGGATTTTGTTATGATCTTCTTAAAATGTTGAAATAATTTACTCGGCTTATACTTATGCTGGGGACATTCTCATGTTGAGGTATTCGTTGTGTAAGTCCGATATAAGAGGCGTACATCCACTTTCAGAAATTGAAATCCGTCCACAACCGTTACTACTCTCACAATCACGAAAGCGCTTCACGAAGTAGAATACACGAGCTCAGATTTCATTCTCTATAGTAATCT
>JABUQX010008436.1:10000-25000 GCA_015478945.1 Trachelipus rathkii
TAACTACTGAACATATTTTTTTGTCTTCGGCAACAATGTAAGTTTTCATATTTTGATGTTTCCTTCAAATGAATTGCATGGGATTTTAAATTTGAACTTAATTCAGAGTGATATTTATTAGGATAATAAATCACTGACTTCACAACTTTACAATCCCAATATCAAAACTAAAATTGCTTAAGAAATCATCTCGTATAACATGACTGTAGCTAAAAATGACATCCTTCCTCATAAAAGTAGCATTATTTGTTTTTACACTGTGTACTAACAACAGATAACTTAAAATACTTTAGAAGTGAGAAGTTTTTTGTGGATTTACTCTTATAAGGTAAGTTGCTTTCACGCAATCAAACCATAATATAATCTCGAATAATATTTTCTATACTGATCCTTTCCGCGTTGATAGTCCGAATATCTGCGAGAAATCGATCCACCATGCTCCTCTGAGTACGCCCCAATTTCTCTCATTAAATTTAACAAATGAGCATCCAAGGATATGAGACTTGAGACATCCTGCGCCCATTCTTGCGGTCATTTTATCCGACCAAGGTCTCTAGCATAACTCTGTAAGTAGCCTCGTTGTTTGTGATCCAAGGAAGACCACGAACCACGCAACAAACCATGTTCCAAGTTGCTTTTTCTTCTAGTCAGCTTACTTCGAGAATTCTTGCATCTCTACGATTACTTTTTCTATTGTGTCTGACAAAGACAACTGCTTATGAGCTTCCCTCAGACAGGCTCTAAAGAAGAGCCTTGCATAGAATGACAAGCCTAAAAGATTCCTTATCGAGATCTGTTGACAAACAACTGTTCACGAGGCTAATTTTCAATATTGTATGGAGAAAACAATATTTTCTGCGGGGTCAACAAGCCTCCATCTACATTGTCCTCCCTTACCCTGAACTCAGCCGCTGTGGCAGTCCCCGCCTTTGGTAGTGACTTAACGGAGGCCCTACTGTCCAGGACAACGGAACATGACAATTCGTAAAGCTCCTTCGGAGACTTTTGAAATCTTCAGTGATTTCCGATAGTTTTGTGTTCTTAATATTTCAAGGCACTTAGCAATAGGCTTCACCTGTTGGTTATCCTCTCAGAGCACTGTGCCAGCCGCACGTGACACAGGAGAAAGACATGATACCATGTCCCGTTTCATGAAAGATAGAGCACAGCCTTTGAGATCCTTCGACATCGAACTATCAATGAATAGCGCTTACATCGCAGCGATTACAATCAATATTTTCAAAGTAGCATCCAACCAACACCTGTATCACCATTTGTGGGCAAAGCAAAAGCCCATCCCTGACGTGAGTGAAAAAAAGATGAAATAAAGAATCTATGGTAACGATCTTTCTCCTCACTTGCGACTATCTCACCCACTCATGTACATCAAATTCCAACTCTTGTCTCGCGATCAAAAGCTCATCCCCTAGGTGGTAATGGGACTTTGTGAGACCACAAGATCTACTGATCAAGTCAGTTGATGTCTTCTTGGATGGCGGAAAAAATGGCTTTTATCTCTCCTCTAGCACACTAGTTATCAGGCATCAACCGCTCAGTCGCCTCTGAATTGACGCTTTTCATGAAGATGCTGTCTTTTCCTATTAGTAATGAGGATACAGTGAGCTCAAGGAGAATAGTGACAATTCTCAGATAATGGGACGAGAAGGTCTGATTGCAGGCGCATTTTTGCACCAACTCGACGCTTCACGGTCCACCAAACAGAAGAAGGCAAATTGCTGAAGATGTCACAAAGTGGCAGTCGGGCGCCCCCTCATTTTATTCTACGAAAAATTCCCCCCGTGGGGGAAATTTGGCGGTCGATTTTTTAGAGGGGGTGGTTGGCCTCTATTTTCCCTCGTACCAGACCGCGAAGAAAAAAATGTAACAAATTAAAATTATCTTCACTCCATTTGTCATTAAAAAAATATACTTACATAAATTCAAAAACTTTGACGTACTCTTCATAAATCCATTCCATCAAGCTTTACTCAAATTACAGAACAAGCAAAACCTTTAATATATACTATATATATATACTATACTATATCAATAGTATATAATATATATATATATTATATATATATAATATATATATATAAAGTATACTATATATATATATATCATATATATCTCTCTATTAATAATTAATATTTAATGTATATTTAATTAATAAATATTATATATATATATATATAATATATATATATATATATAATAATTATATTATATATAATATCATATATAATATTATTATATATATATATTTATTCAATATAATATATATTATATATATATATATATATATATAATATATTATATACTATTATATATTATAATGATATAATAGTATATATATATATTATATTAGATATATAATATATATATAATATATATATATATATACTATATATACTATATATATATTATATATATTATATATATATATATATAGTATATATTAATTATATATATATATATATATAGATATATATACTAATATACTATATATATATATATATAATATATAATATATATATATATTATATAATATAATATATATATATATAGATATATATATATATATAATATATATATTTATATATATATTAGACTATATACTATATATATATACTATATTAAAATATATATATATATCATATAATATATATATATTATATATATATATAAATATATATGTATATATATATAAATATATATATATAATATATTATAATATATATATATATAATATATACATATATATATATATTATATATCATATATATATATATATATAGCTATATTTCATATATAATATATTACTATATATACTAGTATATATATATAATAACTATATATATATAATAATATTATATATATATATATTATATAATATATAAGATTATACATATATTATATATAGATAATATATATAATATTATATATATATATATATATATATATATATATAGCTATCTCTAATATATATATATATATATATATATATGAATAGAGCTATAATATTATATATAATATATATATTATATCATATATACCAAGATAGTATATATAACTATATATATAATATATATATACTACTATATAATAAAAAATAATAAAAATTATATATATATACTATAATAATAATATAAATAAATATATATAAACTAATATATAACTTCTAGAGTTCTTTTGCAATAGTACAGCAGTGAAATAGAGGATTGCCCATTCATTATACTTGGTCCCCTAAAAAGGCATGCGAAAATATGCCCTAGTCATGGCCTCGCACATTTCTAGCGATTATCACACGCTATGTACTTTTTTGCTCGGTCTTCATTAAATATCAACGGCAGACATAATAAGAATATTGCGAGTTTGTTGATATATTGCAATATAGCTATTCTTGATGCTACTTCATGTTGACTGAATCACCTATTAAACACACGCATCGTCACTTCCACTTTGACACTACTAGAAGATCTGATTAACGTAACTCATCTAACTAATATTAGTATCTGACGCCTTACTTCTCTGCTACTCTTCTATATTGCCGGTATCAATACCATTGCTCAGAACGTTCAGAAGAAAGTAAAACTATGTCGTGTGTATTTAAAAAATATTAATGATTTACTTCTCTGATAATAAATACCTGATTCCAAAACAGAGATGTCAAGGATAATATACAAAAGCTAACAAGTTGAGTGGGACGCTTATACAGTATTGTTTCTAATTTGCCTCTACATACAGAAAGCATATTAGGTAAATACACGCATGGATTTTCAAGACAAAGCACAATTTTTTTGCTTTTTGGTGTTACACTAGATAATTATATATATACGTTTCTTACTCTAATTTATATAATAATAAGAAATAATATAATACATAATAATAATAATAATAATAAGTAAAATAATAATAATAAGTCAATAATTCCAATATCAATTAATTAAGAATAATAACCTCCGTGAGTGTGTGTCATTCTCAACACACTAATAATTACATAATAATATATAACATAATAAATAATAATATAATTAATATAAACGAATTAATAATCTTTCTCAAATAAAATAACTAGTAATAATAATAATAATATAAATAAATCTTTTCCATTGATTACCGGTACTCAAACCTCATAGAATTCTAATAATCTGCATAGTCAGCCTGTGCCAAATAATCTTCAGCCGAGGTGAGTTTCTTTTAGTTATAACTCGAATTGTTTCAGTGTTTCACGCTGAACAAATATTTATATTAAGGATCATCGTACCTATTTTCACTGGACTAAAAAAGAATTTTATCACTAGTAGTTAATAATTTCAATATTAATAGTTAATTAGCCAGTTATGGTATGTTTTTAAGTATAAATATGTCTTTAATATTGACTAGTAATATTTTGACCAGTTTTAGAACATTTTTGGTCTTTAATTTCAATCGGATTTAGTACATTTTTAGCATAATATTTAGCCTTTAATTTTAACCAATTTTAATACGTTATTAATATAATATTTAGCATTTTATTTTGACTAGGTTTTAATCATAATTTTTTAGCATATTTTCTAGCCTTTAATTTTGGCCAGATAAAAAACGTGTTTATAATTTTTCGCCTTTAGTTTCGGCCAGTTTTAATATTTTTTAGCATAGTTTTTTAACATTCTTTATTCGTTTTGGCATAGTTTTTAGCCATTAATCTTGGACAGTTTTAATACGTTTTTGGCATATATTTTAGCATTTAATTTTGGGCAGTTTTAGTACTTTTCTAGTACAATTTTAAGCATTTAATTTTGGTACGACTGTCACCTTAACAAAATCTTTAGAAGTAAACTTTCTTATATGCAGCATTTTATCAGTAGCACAATTTTGATATTTCCAAAAAATCTCGTACCTCACTAAGAAGTACATACAAATACGGATATACACTATTGAGGTATTCAACATTCACGTTATATGTTGGTCAGACATTCTCATACACACCTTTGAAGAAGGATTGGTCAAGCGCCCCAGTTTTACACACCCTCCCTTTATATTTTTACAACCTCATCGCACCTGAACACAAAAATTGTTTACCGCACCGTACCGCACTGAAACTAGTGCACCATACATGGTACCTCACATCACTGGTAAGGCAACCAGTCATACTCTGAAGTGTGGATGTTGTGGTTGTGTTTATAAATCAATGATTGCTTAGTACAGTGGCTTTAAAAACTAAATTAATTCATCCATAAATTTCCAAATTATAAAATTTTTATTAGTTTTGTTTATTAAATTAGCAATGAATAATTATTAGTTATTAGTAATTACCAATAATTATTAGTAATTAGTAATTACCAATAATTATTAATAATTTTCGAATAATCTGAAAGTATCTACGCAGTGATGGACATGATAAACAAATGAAATATAAACTTGTATTTTATTGTATTGTTGCTTTTACCAGAAGTAGCAAATGTCATCATTTAAATGTATAAAGAAGGTACACCGCAAAAAAAATGTCCCAGCGAATAGTTGGGGGGACGGTTTGGACTTTTGATAAAAATGTCCTAACGTAAAGAAATTATTTTATTTATAAGAAAGTAGCTTCAATTTATTTTCTAATAATTAAATTTTTGAAATATTTCGTCGCGATATTTTTGTTATTTTTGTTTGCGACATTTTTTGTCATTTTTGTTTGCGACATTTTTTGTAATTTTTGTTTGCAACATTTTTGGTCATTTTTGTTTGCGACATTTTTGTCACTTTTGCTTGCGACATTTTATCAATTTTGTTTGCGACATTTTTGTTTGTGACATTATGGTCATATTTTCATTAGAACAAATATTTTTTTTTGCGGTGTAGGATTATAGAAGGAACCTTGAGGAACACACCATTATTGATTTATTTTAAAGATGAACGGAATAATTTTTACGTATCGTCGATTGAATAGACTCTAAATGCCTCCTGAAATAAGAGTTTCTATTTAGGATCTTAATTTTTTTCTCTTTGTTTTATTTGCTCTTTACTTTTTTTTTAGTAAATGTCAAAATGATTCAACATCTTCTACTTATCGTTGGTATAGACAATAATTATCTGCAATCAAATATCTGAATGCTAAACCTTCCATTTGCTTACATTCTCGAAAATCACAAAGTCTCTCATCTCTCTCTCTCTCTCTCATCTCTGCTCTCCCTCTCCCTCTCATTCTCTCTCTCTCTTTTTCCTGCATTTGTTAGGCATTACAGATCAACACCTCCCATTTAGTTACCCGTAACAACTAAAAAAGAGAATTTTCCCTGGTTGGATGACACTTAAAAAAGATCAAGTCATCTAGTTTGTGAGAATTTCCACAAAGTCAATCTCTGGCGTTCCAAGTTTCAATACAAAAGTTCAATTTTATGATTTACAAGTCCACAAATCAGTATTCATTGACCATTTCAAATCTTCCTGAAGATCTTGCATAGTTTACACAAAGTCAACTTCCTGGTTCATGATAGTTTATATGTAGTTTGTAACTAACTTTGTTAGTAACAAAATCAATTCCCCAGTTTGCGACAGTTACAAAGTTAATTTCCTGGATTGTGAGAATCACAAAAAGACCAATCTTTATATACTGTTTTATAGATAAAGAAGTACATAATAATTCAATTCCAATTGGCTTTACAAATTGAGCTTATTATACAAAGTTTCAAGTTTCTTGATTCTAACAATTACAAAGAATAGTTGTCTAGTTATTCAGTGAATAAAGTTATAAATATCAATTACCATATGATACGTCAAATATATTGATAAAAAACCAGGTTTTACCTCCTGTTTGTAATCATTTACAAAAGGTCAATTTCACTGTGTATTCCTGAATAGTTGACAAAGAAATTCTCGTCTTGCATATTAAGAAGGTACAATTCTACTCTTTCGTATAATTTCAAAAGATATTGTATATTATATAATCATTTCAATTTACCATAAGTGTAAATAAGATGTTATAAAGCCCTATAGGAGGGAAAATATATGATTTACGATAAAATCCCCCATAGATATTTTCCTAAAATAGAGTGCTCCATCATGAGTCTTTTTTATATTATTTACACTGTTGAGTCACCACTAACTGTCTTATTATAATAAGTGAACACTCTTTCTCAATGGTACTAAAGATATAAGTTGAGAGTATAATCATATCTATGTTTACTCAGGATTTTCCACTTAACCAGAAACAAATTCAGTCGTTATCTATTTCCATATTTAATGTGAAATAATCTCTTTCCGTAGAATAAAAAACCAAAATATTTGTTCATAACTTTCATTGTATTATACAGCGGGTCCCATATTATTTGAACTAGTTTACATACATTAAGATAATGGTTTTAAACATAAAACAACCCCCAAGACATAATATATATAATTATGTATGACACAAAAAAGTTATGTACCAAGAACTAGCATGATAATATTATAACGATAAGAGAAACTTTACTAATCAAATTAATTCTGTCACTATCATTATATAATTATATTTAATTTATTAAAATAAGTATATAAATTAGTACTATTAACATTAACATATAATAATAATAAAAGATATAAATACTATAAATTATTCATCCCTCGTGTGTGTAAGGATTAATCTAACCGCTAATTTTAAAAATCAATTAGTATTACGATATTATATTATTATGGTGGTAATGATCTAACGTATATTAAAGACAGCCTTATACTGATTAAATGCCTCTTCTCTCTCAGTGTGATGTGAGTATATAAGACTACACGCACGGAAAATATTTTCACATCTACCAATGCAAAAATTGGAATGTTTAGAGAGAGATAAAATAGGTTTCATCTCTGGTGAGGGATATTGTTTCGTGGGTTTTAGGTTTATAGCCGCAAACGCAGAAAGCAAGCTGTGTGCCGAGTTGCGGAAATAAATTTATTGCATTCGAAAAATCAGACACACCGCGCACACCACCAGACTTTCAAGGTCAATAAATTGAAAAACTTACTTTTACACAGGCAATTTGGTTGATAAAGAATACACAATTTTCTCTTGAAATTACCACGCTCAACCAATTGTCACTTATGGAGGTTTATTATAAAGTTTCACAAACAAAATCACACTATACTCTGAATACCCAAATATATGGAGTCACGAGTGATATCCATTAAATATATCAATGTTAGGGGGGGAACAGTTAACTAGAGTCTCCAATATTGATTAATGACACATGATAGGAATTAATCGAAATACCCGATAATGGAAAAGCCCGGAAACCATCTTAAACCCTACCTCTGGCCCAAGATAGTAGATATTAATTATGAATATGAACCTCAAGCAATTGTGAGACTCTTATATCTTTTTCATATGGTTATTGTATGGGTGTGAAGTTTGTGGATAATGACCGATAGTGGCAGAAGACGAAGAATGAAGAAAAAGACAAAGATAATGATATTGATTAAATTAGTTCTCTTCATGAGGATGAAATGTCCAGCGAATTTAGAAGAAGGAGATGACCGAAAGAAGGGATGGAGGGCGGAGACCTGCGTAAAAAACGGGAGCGAAAAAGTCTTAAACCGAATATCGATATTCTCTAACATATTTCAGCCAGAATCAGTACCTAGTTACATCCTAGAACCATCCAGAGAGTTAAGTTTGAATATTTAGTGCGCAGAGAGGAGAGAGAGAAAGAGAGAAGTAATAGACAAGCAAAAAAAGTTATACCACAACGAAAAGAGTAGGCGTAAAAAATTGTCGTTTAAGATATCATAATTAATAAACGAGACTTCATAAAATGCGAAATTGGAAGCCAAAAAAAAAAACATTGAACGAAAGGAAGAAGAAAGAAGTGAGTCGATATTGCGAAGGGAAGAATGCAGTAATATTCTTTTAAGTAAAATGGATAAGAGATAGAGAGAACTTAGTATGATCTTTTCTAAAGTCAAGAGAGAGCTACATAATATAGAGGGAAGGCTCTCTTACCGATTGATGCATTACATATGAAATTTTCTGAACCAAAAGAAGTTTTGATGAAGCCATAATGTTCAGTTGCCAAACACTGTAATTAATGTAGTATCCTTTCCTCCCATATGTCACCCCAACCATCATCCTTAACTCTGTAACTGACCACGATAGGGAGTGCCAGCTCAATATACCATACACACAAATCACATATCCACTACAACTACTACAACAACCCACACACCCACAACACAACCACACCACACAAGTACACCATGATCACCAACACCCGCTGATATGATTTTAAACTAAACATTGAAAGACCCTAACCACCGAGGGATAAGTGTAAGAAATGGCTCACTCATGCTCGAACCTCCAGCACTAAGTATATCGCTGACTCCTCGTTATGAAGTGTCACTACCGCAATTAATATTAATTTAATGATGATTTGAATTATTTTAATAATAAAGTTCGAGCGGCATCTATTCGTTAATGTTCTAGGAAATTGACTTATAAGAGTCATTAAAAATTTTTATACTTTTGCAATACAAATTTATTACACTTTAAAATTGTTAATATTTATTCTAAAGAATATAATTATCACAGTAAAATTCTTCGACAGTAATTTCCAGCAATTTCATAAAGATTACATGAAAAGTGATAATTCCTGCATTTGATGGCAAGGCATAATACTGTGATAAAAAATTTATTCCATGCAGTTTTTGATGTGGCAATAATATATATAATAGAGATGCTAACTATCAATTTAAGAAAATATTGGATAGGTATATTTAGATATTAATTATCTTAATAATTTATTATATATTATAATTATATAATATATATTAGCTCTTATAGGTAATGAATTTATAGACTCTCATAAATTTCCCATTTCTGAAAAAAATACAATCAAGGGAAGAACTCTACAGAGAGGTTATATTATTGATACTCTATATGAAATTATAGATTGAAAAATAAATTAATAAATTAGAAAAGTATAAAGAAATAGAAAGTTAAATAAGTTTATTCCTTAGCAAAATTTAAATGACCTCTCAAACCATGCACCTAAAAGCAAAAATATGATTATCATAGCATAGAAAGATTAATTATTTACCAAATGTTAAATAAATCAGAATTTAAAGGTGCAATCGAAAGGGAAATCGAAGAAATTAAGAAAATACAAGGAAGGTTAAATAATATGAAAATAAGTTAAATGTGTTAAAATATGCACAATATAATAAAAGGAAATGAGAAATTATAATAAGAATTTAGGTGCCAGCTCCAATATAAATGTTCTATAATTTCTTAATTACTTTTACCTAGTTATATATTAATAGAATATATCATTAATATTAATTATATATATTTTATTATATAGTATATTAATATATATATTATATATATATATATATAAATTATATAGATAATACTATATATATATAATATTAATATATATAATATATTAATATATATATATAATAACTATATATTATATTAATATAAATATATTATTATTATAGGTATTTATATATATATTATTATAAGTATAATTTAATATATTATTTATATAGTAGAATTATTAATTATAAGATTAATTATAATATAATATATAGTATTATAATATATATATAATGTATATAGGTTATATATGTAATTTTTAATTTATATTACAGGTGTAATTATTTATACTATAATATATAACAATATGCTAACTGCAATTAATTAAAATTAATGTAATGACTAGATTAATATTATCTGAAATATAGATGTATGACACACTCCTCTCCCAAAATTAGGAGTTAAAGTGAATCTTTTTACCATTATTAAGATTAATTAGGATCTCAAATTACATCTATATAATCGGAAATCAATACACTTACTAAAATGAATCTTAATTTCCTAAGTTCTGTTGACGCTCTTCTAAGAAAACAATTATATTCACTAGTAGCGCTCAAATGGTTATCTTGATTGCTAGCCCCTTGAGTTATACAGTCAGCGTAGGGTATTCACCCATTTCAGTGGAACTATGCATCTTCTTCCATTTAGCCTCGAAACTCGTTTTCCCAGAGTTATAAGTGAGATCGTGCTTCTAGGAGAATAACATTCCAATTGCTGGTCCAGAAGTTCTGCAAGCATAAAATAAAAGATGCAGGGGCTGCTAGCCCTGCCGCCCATATTAATATATATGCATTTATATGATTGATATAAAAGTTCCTTCGACCTTATTTGCCAGCGAAGATGTCTCTGCATATGAAATGGAAAAAAAGGTTATCTTCTTTTCTTTTAAATGAAAATAGTTCTGTTAACTACGTGTCATAATTTGTTTATGGTTGCCTGACCGCAGAAGTTCAAATGTTGTCATGTTTTGCGGAGCGTGGTTTCGGGTTCGATTCTAGCTTGGTCTGTGGGCTCTGTGCCCGCACGATATATTATATATAAATATATATACTATATAAATATATAAATATATATATAATATATATATATATATATATATATATAAGATATATATATATATATATAAATATATATATATATAATATATATCATATGTATGTGAGAACCACTTCATGACTTTACTATAAAAATGATCAATAAAGCGCTGAAAAATGCATGTGATAAACAGTATTCAAATTATCTTGGTTTGCTATAATTATTAAATCATAATAAAAATAATTTAAGTATTATTTTTTTATTATTCTTATTATTATTACTTATTATTATTATTATTATATTATTATTATATATTTAATTATTATTATTATTATATTATATTATTATTATATATTCTTATTAAAATCATTTGATTATTATTATATTAATTATATATTATATTATATTATTATTATTATTTATTATTATTTATTATTAGTATTATTATATTATTATTATTATTATTGATTATTATTATTATTTATTATTTATAATTATTTTATTTATATTATAATTATTAACATATAAATAATATTATCAATATAAAATATTAGTAATTATAAATATTTATTAATTTATATTATTTTATTATCTATTATTATATTATTTTAATTATTATTATATTATTATTATTATTATTATTAATTATTATTATTATTATTACCCATCAACCACCGATTACATCTATCTCACAATCCTTACTATATATTAATTCTTATTAATTATTATTATTTATATTATTGAATTATTAATTATTATATTATTATTTATTATTATTATTATTATTATTATATATTTATTATTTATTATTATTATTATATTATTACTTATTATTATAATATTAAATTATAAAATATTATTGATTGTATTATTATTATTATTAAGTATTATTATTATTATTATTATTATTAGTATTCATTTTATTATTATTTTATTATCTTTATTTATTATTAAATATTATTCATATTAATAATAATCTTATATATATATTTAGGTTATACATTCATTTTGATATTAATTAATTTTATATTTACATTATATTTATTACTATATTCATTATATTATATTATATTATTATGCTTATCTTGTTAAATTCATTATTTATAATTAATATTAATATAATTAATAATAAATTAATTTATTATAAATTTTTTAATTATTTATTATTATTTATATATTATTTCATTTAATTATTAATTTAAATAAATTATTATATATTATATTTATTATTATTATATTAATTAATATATATATATTATATATTATTATTAATTATTTAATTATATATTCATATTAGTATCAACAAGGACGATTTCTCACATTGAGTGAAAGCGTTATGAGGAGAGTTTGAAGGAGTTAGAATTTTTTTTTATAGAAAGTACGTTTCTTTGGAGGAAGACATGATACAAGTCTACAAAATATTTACATCTGTCGATAATAATCAGACCAATAAATTCATAATGGTAGATCATGGAAGGGAAACCAAGAGACACAATAATAAAATTAGAAAGAAAGCATGCCATCTTGACGTAAAAAAAAAACTCATTTAGTAATAAGGTTTTTAATTTTTGGAATGATTTGCCGCGGAAGGATGCTAATTGCAGCATTTAAGAAAAGATTGATAAGTATATGGATGATATTGGTATGGGAATGATGACAATATTCTTACTAAATATTTGTCGTGTGTTTTGCATTTGCCTTAGCAATAGTGTTTGACTTTGGTAGTAGTTGGTGTATATATATTATACTGACCTTTAGCTTGTGTAGGATATTGACAAGCTTTAGGGTGTGGTATGGGTTTTGAATGTTGCATTAGCATGTATTTGATGAATATTTACTTTAGTTTCACTGGGGCAGTCTCGATAGGCCCATGTGGCTTCCTACTGTCTCTCTATTTCCTATTTTCTTATGTAAATGGATTGGGAACTCCGATTTAAAAGGCATGCCAGGGAAAACCTAAAGGAGTTTGTCGCAACTTGATTTCGGCTTTTAAAATCTCTCTTAAAGAAATTCCACCGATATCAAAAGTCACTACTAAAAAAGAAAAAAAAAAGTGTCCATTGAGGAAAAGCAACAATTTTAACTTCCAAATTTAAAAAAAAACAGCTTATTAAGATAAAAAAGTTGACTGTAGGGAAACAAAATATAATAGCTAGAAAGAGTTAAATAGGAAGAGTAAACAAAAGATTATAAAACATAAGAAAAACAGGGTAACAAAAGAAATGAAGAGGGTTGTGATTACGTTTTTTCTGAACCGTTGAAGACTGTCGCTTGCATTATTTATCAGTGCTGGACACATGAATCTTGCAGAGGATTCAACAAAAATGAAGAGAAATGGCTAGATTTATATTATTACGATTATTGCTAATAATATAAGAAATCACTTAACCCTATCTTACCTATCTTAGGCTCTAAAGATAGGCCTATAAGCCTGTGGGTAAGATGAAGATTTGATAATTTTTTTTTTTAAAAACGGGGTATTCTAATTTTATTGTTTATTTTCAATAAATGTTTCAAATATGTTTGCTTTTTGTTTATAATTTCAATTCCTTAGCGTCCCCATCTTACCCCCCAGTTCTATTATATATTAGTTTAAGATTTGCTTATATTATAGTATATATAATATATTTTAATATATCTATATATATATATTTATATTATTATTATTATATTATTATATTATTATATTATATAGTATTTTAGTTAATTTGTTTTTATTTCTATGTTGTATTGCCTATATGTATTTGTATGTATGTTTGATGTATGTATGTATGTATGTATGTATGTATGGGGTTATTGTATGTATGCTATGTATGTATTTATAATGTAGTGTATGTTATGTTATTTAGTTATCTTTGTAGTTAATGTATGTGTATGTATTGTATGTTATTATTATTATTGTATGATGATGTATATGTATGATTATGTAGATGTTAGTTTATGTTCCACCACTCAAAATGGTAGTAGTAGTATGTATCGATATGTATTGTATTGTTATTTTGTATGTATCTTGTTTTTAGTAATGTGACTATAGAATGTCGTTCTGTATTCAGTCGTTAATTGAGAAGTAAAGAATAAGTTGATTTCTGAGTAAAAGAAAAATAAATTAAAATGAAAGGGAATGAAAATTAAAGTTAAATGCTTTTATGACAATTACCTAAGAGAGTCATTTTAAAAGCGAAATCAAGTTTTAACAAGTTCTCATTAACTAACTCGACGAAAGAAAATCAAACCTTATAGGTTATAATCCACTGGCAATGAAGAGTTATTAAAAAGAGATCGAGAGTAGAAATCGACCAAAGAGTGACACATTTACATAGAGAAGAGAAGGGTTGAAGGAGATAGATAGAAGACAAGTAGAGAAGGGGCCAAATAGGCCTAGAGATGAGATCTGAGCGCAGGGAACGAGATAGGATCCAGAGATCGGAAAGGAGATAGTAAGAGGGAGGAAGAACGGAGTAGAAATAGAATAAAAGTGAAAGAAGAAGAAGAAGAAGAAGAAGAAGAAGAAGAAGAAGAAGAAGAAGAAGAAGAAGAAGAAGAAGAAGAAGAAGAAGAAGGAAAAAAAAACATTTGTAGAACACTTCTTTTATGTGTTGGGTTTGATTTTGGTTCTGGGACTTTTCGGTTTTAACCCTTAAATCGGAAAT
>JABUQX010008437.1:0-5000 GCA_015478945.1 Trachelipus rathkii
GGTGGGAGAGATGAGGATGATTTACAAGAGGTGAGGGTGGGGGGGAAGTGGGGCAGGAAGGGGATTTGGAAATACAAATGGATGAAATTATTAGGGCGTTAACTAAAGAAAAAAAAGGAAAGGGTCTAGATGGTGTGAGTATGGAAATGTTACAGATGGGAGGCAGAGGGTGGAGGAATGGCTGTATAGGTTATATAATTTATGTTGGAGGAGGGAAGAGGTTCCACAGGATTGGGAGAATGGTTGTTTGGTTCCCCTGTATACAGGGAAAGGGGAAGGATGGAGTGTGGAATTATAGAGGCATTTTGTCTCTTTGAGTGTAGTTAGGGAACAGTGTATGGGGAGAATACTAATTGAGAGGGTGAGAGTTTTAACGAGGAAGATTGGGGGAAGAACAGAGGAGATGTTAGGGGTGGGAAGGGGGTGTGGTTGGATCAAGTATTCACGATTGAAGATGCTTTGTGGAGAAAGGTTAGAAAGGAAAGGGAAAGTGTACGGGTGTTTTCTTGATCTGGAGAAAGCATATGATAGAGTGAAGAGGGGGAATTATGGAAGGTGCTGGAGGAATTTGGAGTAGGGAGATTAGTTAAAGGTATTAGGGCCTTTTATTGGAATAGCAGAATGTGTGTGAGAGTCTTAGGGGGGGAGGTGAGATGTTTGGGGGCAAAGAGAGGGTTTAAGATAGGGATGGTATGTCACTGTGCGCTTTTCAATTTATTTTATGGAGAGTTCTGCAGAGGAATGATGAGGGAGGGAGAGGGGTGGAATTGATGGGTAGGGGTGATAGATGGGAAGTGAACATGATACTATTTGCGGGTGATACTGCCTTTGTGGCGAAGAATTCAGAAGGGCTGTAGTATGGTGAAGGAGTTTGAGAGGGTGTGTGGACAAAAGGGTCTTAGGATAAACCAGGAAAGAGTAAAGTGTTAGTGTTTGAGGAGGATGAAACAGATGAGGGGAAGGGGGTTAGAGATTAGAGTAGGAGTTGTAGTATTAGAAGAAGTTAAAGGTTTTCAGATATTTAGGGATGGATTTGGTAAGGAAAGGAGGAAGGAAGAGATAGATCACAGAGTAGGAAGAAGGAATAGAGAGCCATTGATCGGTCTGCAGGGAATTCATGGAAAGGGGGTGAATTTATCCGCACATGAAACTTAAGATAAGTTGTTTGAAAAAAATAGTGTTCCAGCGGTAACTATATGGGTGTGAAAACATGGGGTGAATCTAGTGTCCACGAAGAAAGCTGGAATGTTTGAGATGAAGGGTTGAGAGCGTATGTGGGGTTAGCAAAAGAGAGAGGATTAGGGAAGAGAGGGAAAAGGAGAAGCGAGAAGTGTGAGGATAAAGAGTGTATTGGGAGGAGATCATAGAGGTCATTGTTTGGTCAGAGAGTGTTGAAGAATTGTGAGGCTGGTTGGGAGAGTTTGGAAGCGGAGGGGAATAGGAAGAAGAGGAAGCCGGGGCAGACTCGAACCAGAAGAAGGTGGATGGATGGAATAAAAGAAATGCTGGAAGAGAGAGGGATGAGGGTGGAGGATGGTAGGGTGTTGGCGAGAGATAGAATGGAATGGAGAGGAGGTGGGTGGGGGCGAGATGAAGGAAAATATGAATTAGGGAAGCTGCACGTACCACTACCCCGTTTAAGCGGGAATAAGTGTTTGTATATATAATAAAATATATATATATATATATATATATATATATATATATATATATATGATATATATATATATATATATATATATATATATACTATTTTTGTATATATATATATATATCATATATATTATATATATTACGGCATATATTTACTGTGGCACTGTAATTATCTGGAGTTTCTCTGAAAGGACATGTACTAACTAACTTGAAGGTGGATGTTCCGAAAGAAAAACGTACTGGGCGAAAAGGCCAAATAAATGGAAGTGGTTTTATATATAATAAAACTGAAGTGATCAGAAGCGCGGGCTTGGCTGTAACAACAATTGGTAGAGAAGAAAGAATTTTTTTTTTAACTGAAAAAACAATAATTGAGCTAATATATATTTTGTATTTCCTTTCTTGTTAAGATATATATATATATATATTTATATAATATTATATATATATATATATATATCATATATATATATATATTATATATCTTATTATATAATTATATATATATACCATTAATTATATATATATCATATAATATAATATATATATACTATATTATTAATATAATGATTATAATATATATATATATATATATATAATATATATATATATGTTATATATACATATATATACTATATTATAGGCCTATATAAAATATACTTAAATTTAATTTCTACGTCATGCGTTCATTATCAAATTCTCGTTATATATATAGTCTTATATTTGAAACCAACTTTGTTATTTATATTAATATATATATATAATTATATATATATATAATATATATATTATCATATATTACCTATTATATATATATATATTATAATATATATAATATTATATATATATATAGTATATATATATATATATATATATATAATATATATATATATATATATATAATATATATATATATATATATATATATATATATATATATATATATTATATATATATATATATATATTTATATATATAATTAATATATATATATATTATAAGTAATTATAATATATATCTTTAAAGTGAAGCGGTGACAAATGTTTTTATACTTCTTAATATGGCAAACTGTTTCGTACTTACAGGATTAATTTTCTTTTTATAAACCTGAAATATATTCAAGGCAAAATTAAATTATTAATTTGCAGATCTTTGTTGTCCTTTTCTTCAAAATGTTATTTTGTTAATTGCGTTTGTTGCCTTGTTTTTTCATTGTTATTATTCTGTTGTTTTATTTTTTGTTTTTATTTTCTATCTTCTTAATTATTACTGAACAAAAAATAAATCTAAATTTTTCTTTCCCTTCCTACGACTATTCCTCTTATTTCACTTTATTTACCCCATTATAACGTAAATCCCGCTACATGTCTCACCATAGTCAATCTGTATATCTTGTATCATCTTTTTCTAACTTTTTCTAGGCTTAGATTTGTTCAAACTATTTTCTTACTTTAGTTCTTCCATCTGTTCTAAATCGCTATTGTCACCTATTTCTTCAATTGAAGGAGGAATTTCGTCTCTCCTCGTCTCTCTCTCTCTCTCTCTCTTTCCTCCTCTCTCTCTCTCTCTCCTTCTTCTCTCTCTCCTTCTCTCTCTCTTCTCTCCTCTCTCCATTTTTAGAGTATCTCCAACTCATTAGACAGCACCGTCAGCGACGACAGGTTAATACATCTTTCCTTAAAATTGCCTTAAATCTCTCATTTTCGGATTATTGTTCGGCTTCATAAGCAAAAGAAATCTTCTCTCTGGCAAGAACAAATATACGACCTAGAATTAAACTTTATACTGGATTTGTTATTTCACTTTTTTAAGCTTATCCTTACGAATGCCTGCATTTCCCAAAAGGATATTCTCAGTATATACTATAATTATTATATACATATATATACTATATATATATATATATTTATATATATATAATATATATATATATATATAATATATATTATATAATTATATATATTATATATATATATATATATATATATATATATTATATAATATATATATTATATATATAAATATATATATATATATATATATATATATATATATATATATATATATATATATATATATATATATATATATATATATTTTTATATATATATATATATATAGAAGTAGATTATCTAGCTAATATATATATAATATATATATTATATATATATTTATATATATCATATATATATTATCTATTATATATAATATATATATATATATATATATATATATATATATATAATCAATTTGAGAGTTACCTGAGCTCATTATGAAGTAATATATTTAAGTTGGATTTACCTTGCTGAAGGAAGACTTACACTTTTTCATACTATGAATTAGAAAGTTTAATCCAGAATTATTGTAAATATTTTGAAAATTTTTCTTTGACCTTATTAAAATTTTATTATTTCCGAATTGATTTTATACTACATGAAGTCTGCACAAAATATGAAACAATTAAATCTACACCTACTTACCTCCAAAATGGCTATGAGCAAATTTACGGGAAATAATAATTGCCTATTTGGCTTTTTCAATTGAATTATTGCAACACCTGGGACTTCATTTCGTTTACTACACTCTCAGTGCAACTTTCTGAAGGTTAGCACTAACAAAAGGTAAAGGCATAAGATTACAAAATAAGGGCTCTATTGCATATGACATTTTACCGCACATCTTACCCATTTAGCAATAAGCAGTGGTAAAGATTTAGTGGAGAGGGCCAAATATTTCCACGTTTTCCCCAGATAACACAAGAACATGAATTATGATTGGACTGATCAAAAATATTTTCGTCCCAGTTGCTTCCGCCTGGGGATATCGCCCATCACAACTGAGGGAAAACGTTGCATGAAATACGAATAGAAAATTTAACCTTTAAATATTAATAATGGTTTATCGACACAGAATCAAAGGAGATTAAAATAATAAAATTTTGTAGGGAATGCAGGATGATTTTCCTATGTATAACAAAGTATTTCGCAAATGTACTCATTTATTGTTGAGTGAATCGGTTAAGTGCATAGAGAAAATAGCTCAACTTCTCCCACACAGACCAGTTTCGAGCTGATCCTGTTGTTTTTGATGCTAATACTCTGCCCAATATACAGTTATATATATATATATTAATATATAATATATATATATATAATTATATATTATATATAATTATATATATATATATATATATAGAAATATATATATATATAATATATATATATGTGTATGTGTGTGTGTACACGTCCGTGTAGGAGCTTTATCAAAGCTTATAATATTTATATGTGAATGGATAGGAAAGTGCTTTTAAATCTTGTTCATTTCATCAACAAATTTGTACTTTGATC
>JABUQX010008437.1:12500-15000 GCA_015478945.1 Trachelipus rathkii
CAATCCTCCCAAACTCTCTTTAGATTCACCGCAGAAAACCAAATCATTCTCATACAATAAGCTGGGCACCCTCCACTCTCTTCTATTATCTATCATTCTAACACTTTCTCCTGTCACCCCACCTCTAAATCTTTCATAACCCCATCCAAGTACAAATTGAATAACCAAGGAGACATAAACATCCCTGCCTCACTTCACTATTAATATTAAATCAATCACATTCGACTTCATTTATTCTTACACACCCATCACTATTGTTATACATACCTTTGATTCCATTCAGAGGCCTACCATCAACACCATTTATCACTAACACCTGCGTGACCTGCCACAGAGCTTCCCTGTTAATCCTGTCAACTCCTGTTGCAAGTCCATAGAACCTTAACACAATTTATTCTCCTTCTCTCTCATTTTCTCAATAATTTGTTTCAATGTAAAAATTTGATCCACACATACTCTACCACTACTAAATGCACCTTCTTCACCAAACTGTTCTTCAGTCACTATACTTACTCTTTCGACCTATATACCATCATATATTTTCCTAACAACACTCAACAAACTAATTCCACTATAGTTCCTACAGTTTCCCTTATCTCCCTTACCCTTACATAAGGTACTATTGCTGCTCTCCTCCAATCCCTCGACACTATACCCTCAATAAACACTTTGTTACAAAACTTTCAAACCCATTCAATCAACATTCAATCATTTTTGATCATTTCATCAGTAATTCCATCTATGCCTGCAGATTTACCATTCTTCAACTTTCTCACCCTACCCATTACCTCCTCCCTAATAATTACCTCATCCATAAAATACCTATTTCTTCTTGCATCATCAAACCAAAACACATTCACTATCAGCTCTTCATTACTGCCGATGTTATGCAGATTTTCGAAGTGTTCCCTCCACAATCTTCTCACATCCATTTCATTAGTTACGAAAGCACTATCCCTATTCATTATTCTATACAGATTCCCCTTACCCTCATTCTTAACTTTTCGCGCTTCCCTCCAGAAAAGATTCCTATTTCCTTGTAAGTCCCCATTCATCCTCCATTAAATTGTTCATTTACCTCATTTTTCTTTCTAAATATCCAACTTTTAACCTTCCTTTTTCCTCCTTATATAATTCCAAACATCTTTCATTTGAGAGCTCAACATTTGTTATTAGCACATTCAACCAAGCCTCTTTTTTTTTCTTTTAACCTCTTGCATCACCTCTTCATTCCACCATTCACTGTTGAGATTCTTACTTCCTCCTTTAGCACAACCGCACACTTCTTTTGCACTACTAACAAAAGCATTCTTTATTTGTCTAGATTTTTTCAGTTTCATCTTATTTACATTCAACTGATTTATCTGCAAGTGCTCTTAAATACTTTACTTTATTACCTTGTTCACTTAACTTCTTACTCCTAATTCTTCTCACCTCCGTCCTTACTTTTTCCCTCTCCATCCAAGCCCCTACTATCTTAATGATCCGATAATCACATACCCAACCCCATCACTGATTTAACATCTATCACATATTTCAACATATCCTTCTTCAAAAACACAATATCAATCATACTTTTCACTTCGATCCCATCTCTACTTACACTATCTCTAGTACACTTACGAATACTCTTGTGTTTGAAGAAAGTATTACTCATACACATACCTCTTTCCTCACAGAAATCAATCACCTTGCTACCATTCTTATTTCCTCCCGTCACCCGAAATTTATGTTATATAATCCCTGTTCTGATCACCTATCCAACCATTTAGATCACCCAACACAACCGATCTTAAGCCCTTACTCATCCCATCCAAATCATCATTCAGATTTTCTCAGAAAGTCGCACTCTCCTCAACATTATCCTCATATGAACCATATGTTGTAACCACACATACCATGACCTTTTGAAACTTAAAATTTAACTATTAGAATTCTAGTATTCACACGAAAAAAATCCACCATAGCTCTTTGACACTTGTCACTCATCAGAATCGGAACTCCTTCCCTCCCCCCCCCTCTCATTCCTCTCCACACTAGCACACACATTTCACACCACACCACACCACTCATCTTCCCTGTTTCCTTTCATCTTCGTTTCAGTCACAGCAGGCAAATCAAATTTACCCTTTCAAAAATACATCCACCACCTCTCTCCTCTTCTCCTCGACATTTATTCTTCTGACATTCCATGTACCCAAATGATTAATATATTTCGCAGAAAGATACATGGCAGCTTACGGCAAATACGACGATTTCCGAGGCCTGCAAAAGCATATCTAGCAAGAGATAAGTAGTAGAGGGCAGCTAACCCAACTACCACTGTCCCTTTAGTCGCCTTTCTTCGACACGCAGAACATACGCTATTGGCAATCCTTTTTCACCCAAGCACACAGGTATATAAGATAATGTCTGTAAGGTGTTGTCTGGATAAGGAGTGTGTATATGAGCACAAAAAAGAAAGGCAAACTATTGGGCACTGGAATGTCATGGGAAATAC
>JABUQX010008437.1:17500-20000 GCA_015478945.1 Trachelipus rathkii
TATATATATATATTTATATATATATAATATATATATATATATATATATATAATATGCTAATTTTGCTAAATCAACTAATTTTAGATATTTAAAGCCTTATAAATTAATGTTATACATTCTCTTATATTTTATCTTTGCTAAATAAATAATTTGTTAATTACCTTTTATTTATTTAACCACTTAAAAATAATGGCGTTGTAAAAATCTGACAATAGATGAACAATTTTTCATTTTTTGTGTTAGAAAAAAAATTCCTTCTTTAATTTACTAAAAGTAAGAACTTGAAGCAAATTATCATTATTATTTGTAGTTAAAATCATGACTCTTAAGTTGTAGTGCAAAAACATTAACATTTCTTCCGTTTCTAAGTGCATCCGATTTCTTTTAGGAGAATAAATGGATCCTCCAATTCTGAAGAGTCTTTCACTTTCCACGGAAAAGTTGACGAGCTTGAATTTTTCTAGCAAGGACACCCAAATGCTGAAAGGTTCCTTATTGGATGACCACCATTTGTAAGGGACTTTCTGAATTTTTAATAAGTTTCATATTTTTATATTGGCCGATTTCTACTTTTATAACATCTTCAATTTTTTCAATATATTGTCTTTCCTCCTTGGAATGAGTTTCTTCTGCTGTTTTTAAAGTCTTTTTTCTCTTTAATTCCCGAAAAAACAACTATAAACTGAATGTTAAAACTATTATCTTCAGTATCACTTTTTCCATACGAGTCGATTGAAAATGAGAAAAATCATGAAATTGTTTTATGTATGGAAAGAGTTTACATAAGATTTAAGAGATATATGTTGGTATTTGACATTGACAGGGAATATTACAACTTTTATATTGTGTGTATAAATCATTCCTCAAGGGATGTAATTTTAAAGCGTGGATCAAGATAGGTAGGAAGCACAAGATTCTTATCAGTAAAGTAAATGCTGAATCTATTTTTTTTTTACTTAATTTTTCCATGCTGATACTGTAGACCCAAGTCCCTCAATTAGTCCTTTTTTCTGACTCTTTTCAAAAAAATGCAAATCACTTTCATATTTTGGGATTATTGCCGGATGCCATTGATTTCCTTGGTGGCTGCAATTCTGAAAATTTGAGTTTAAAGTAGCTGGAACTGTTTTCCTTTCCTTATACAAATATATCTTCGCACATTCCATTGGCTTAAGAATATCTTCCTTTTTTACATTTTATAATCATTCTCAGGGATGTAATTTTAAAGCTGTGGATCAAGATAGGTAGCAAGCACAAGAATCTTATCAGTAAAGTAAATGCTGAATCTATTTTTTTTACTGAATTTTTCCATGCTGATACTGTAAACCCAAGTCCCTCAAATAGTTCTTTTTTTCTGACTCTTTTCAAAAAAAAAATGCAATCACTTTCATATTTTGGGATTATTGCCGGATGCCATTGATTCTTGTGGCTCAATAAATTTGTACAATCAACAAAATTTTAAGTATTTTTAGCATTTTCAAGAACTTTCCATTGTTTCTTAAGGCATACAGGTTTTGAATAACACTGGCATATGAATGAGAGCCGTCCTTTTGTTCAAAATTTTTGAAAGCATATGATACTGTATTACATCTGGTTTGTATATCCTGATTAAATCTGTGCGTGGTAAATTAAATCTAGTTTGATATTCTTCATACTTGGAAATAGCTTGGGTCGAGTGATTAAAATGACCTACTATTTGTTTGCATATGGATATATTTTTTTTACGTCTCTTTGTTCAAATATGGCATCATTGAGAACTAGTGTCAAAAGAGTGTAAAAGCAAGGTAATTTCTGGAATCTCCTGCTTGTGAAACTCCTGCAGCCATATTAGGTGCGTTATCTTACTAATAACATGAATTTTATTAGCAGGAATTTGAATTCTTCCATAACATTTAGAAGACACTTATATTATATGCAGTGTGAGATACGTGAAAAGGTGAAACTCCGAAGGATAGCATTTATATTCAATAGCCAATTATTACAAGCCTACAAGGCAAATATTTCACTGCTCACTTACGAGTTCACGGGTATATTATTATTAATCAAAACATATTACAATAACATGACTAACCGAAACCATGCCAAATGTCTGCCTGTCTGAAATTCCTAACATGATATCTTAGGCTCTACCTAAAGATGCGCCGCACAATCCAGTTTTCTTTAATTAAATAGAATTTCAGGAAGAAATGAAATTAAAAATCAATACAGCAGACATCGAAATATTGTCTTTGAAATATCATAAAGATCGAATAAAAATTATTTCCAGATTGTATACCAAAGAATCAGTCAAAGAATCGGTATAATTTTGCCGATTCCGATTCCGATTCCAATTCCTGAAAAACAGCCGATTCCTCCGATTCCGATGCCGATTCCGATTAATCGTCCCATCACTAATTTATATATATATATATATATATATATATATATATATATATATATATATATATATATATATATATATATATATATATATATATATTATATAAATATATTATATATA
>JABUQX010008437.1:25000-40513 GCA_015478945.1 Trachelipus rathkii
TAATTATTGTTATTTTTATTATTTATTTCATACATTATTTATTTTATTTATTATTATTATTATTATTATTATTATTATTATTATTATTATTATTATTATTATTATTATTATTATTATTATTATTATTATTATTATTATTTTATTATTTTATTATTATCATGATTATTATGTTATTACTTTTGATTTTTATATGGTATTCATGAATGTTTTTTATTTTGCTATGATTGATTATAATTAGTATAATTATTACAGTTATTATAATTATTAAGATTTTAATGATTTTAATGATTTTAATGATTTTAATGATTTTAATGATTTTAATGATTTTAATGATTTTAATGATTTTAATGATTATTTAAATTATTATTATTATTATTATTATTATTATTATTATTATTATTAATATTTTAATATTTTAATATTTTAATATTTTAATATTTTAATATTTTAATATTTTTAATGATTTTAATGATTTTAATGATTTTAATGATTTTAATGATTTTATGATTTTAATGATTTTAAAGATGTTATGTTTTAATGATTTTTATGATTTTAATGATTTAACAATGATTTTAATGATTTTAGAGATTTTCATAACTTTAATGACTTTGATGATTTTAGTGATTTAATATTTTTTTATTATGATTTTAATATTTTAATATTTTAATATTTTAATATTTTAATATTTTAATGATTTTAATGATTTTAATGATTTTAATGATTTTAATGATTTTAATGATTTTAATGATTTTAATGATTTTAATGATTTTAATGATTTTAATGATTTTAATGATTTTAATGATTTTAATGATTTTAATGATTTTAATGATTTTAATGATTTTAATGATTTAATATTTTAATATTTTAATATTTTAATATTTTAATATTTTAATATTTTAATATTTTAATATTTTAATATTTTTATATTTTAAATTTAATATTTTAATATTTTAATATTTTAATATTTTAAATGATTTTTAATGATTTTAATTTTTTAATGATTTTAATGAACTAAATGAGTTATGATTTTATATGATTTTAATGATTTTAATGATTTTAATTAATTTTAATGATTTTAATGAATTATCAAAAGTTCGTCAAGGGAATTGATAAGAAGAATTCGAATGATTTTAAAATGATTTTAATGAATTTAATATTTCAGTGATTGTGACTGCTTTGAGAAATTTTATTTTAGGGAAGGTAAGTTTAAAAATTTAATGATTTTAATGATTTTAATGATTTTAATGATTTAATGATTTTAATGATTTAATATTTTAAATATTTTGATATTTTATATATTTTTAATATTTTTAAATTATGTAATATTTTAAATATTTTATAATTAATTAATTTTTAATATTTTTAATGATTTTGTTTCAAAACTTCTTTAGGTATTTTCATGATTTTTTCGAATGATTTTATTGTTTTAATTAATTTTAATATTTTATATTTTAATATTTTAATTTTTATTTTAATATTTTATTTTAATATTTTAATAATTATATTTAATTATTTTAATTTTTAATGATTTTAATGATTTTAATGATTTTAATGATTTTAATGATTTTAATGATTTTAATGATTTAATATTTTAATATTTTAATATTTTAATATTTTAATATTTTAATATTTTAATATTTTAATATTTTAGTATTTTATAGATTTTAATATTTTCATAATTTAATTTTTTATCTAATTTCCGATAAAAGTTAATTTAACTTGTTGTTGCAAAACTTAAAATCACTTTAAAGGAATTTTTATGATTTTAATGATTGTAATTATTTTGAATGCTTTTTAAATTGATTTTATTGATTATTGGATTTCAATGATTTTAATAATTTAATATTTTAATATTTTAATATTTTAATATTTTAATATTTTAATATTTTAATATTTTAATATTTAATGATTTTAATGATTTTAATGATTTTAATGATTTTAATGATTTTAATGTTTTTAATGATTTAATGATTTTATGATTTTAATGATTTTAATGATTTTAATGATTTTAATGATTTTAATAATTTTAATGATTTTAATGATTTTAATGATTTTTAATGATTTTAATGATTTTAATGATTTTAATGATTTTAATGATTTTAATGATTTTAATGATTTTAATGATTTTAATATTTTAATATTTTAATATTTTAATATTTTAATATTTTAATATTTTAATATTTTAGTATTTTAATATTTTAATATTTTAATATTTTAATATTTTAATGATTTTAATGATTTTAATGATTTTAATGATTTTAATGATTTTAATGATTTTAATGATTTTAATGATTTTAATGATTTTAATGATTTTAATGATTTTATTGATTTTAATGATTTTAATGATTTTAATGATTTTAAAGATTTTAATATTTTAATATTTTAATATATTAATATTTTAATATTTTAATATTTTAATATTTTAATATTTTAATATTTTTAATGATTTTAATGATTTTAATGATTTTAATGATTTTAATGATTTTAATGATTTTAATGATTTTAATGATTTTAATGATTTTAATGATTTTATGATTTTTATTATTATTATTATTATTATTAATTATTATTATTATGATTATTATTATTATTATTATTATTATTATTATTATTATTATTATTATTATTATTATTATTATTATTATTATTATTATTATTATTATTTATTATTATTATTATTATTATTATTATTATTATTATTATTATTATTATTATTATTATTATTATTATTATTATTATTATTTATTATTATTATTATTATTATTATTATTATTATTATTATTATTATTTTTATTATTTAATTATTAATATTATATTATTATTATTATTATTATTATTATTATTATTATCATTATTATTATTATTATTATTATTATTATTATTTATTTTTATTATTATTATTATTATTAATTATTGTTATTTTTATTATTTATTTCATACATGATTTATTTTATTTATTATTATTATTATTATTATTATTATTATTATTATTATTATTATTATTATTATTATTATTATTATTATTATTATTATTATTATTATTATTATTATTATTATCATGATTATTATGATTATTACTTTTGATTTTTATGGTATTCATGACATGTTTTTTATATTTGCTATGATTATTATAATTAGTATAATTATTACAGTTATTATAATTATTAAGATTTTTAATGATTTTAATGATTTTAATGATTTTAATGATTTTAATGATTTTAATATTTTAATATTTTAATATTTTAATATTTTAATATTTTAATATTTTTATATTTTAATATTTTAATATTTTAATATTTTAATATTTTAATATTTTAATATTAATATTTTAATATTTTAATATTTTATATTTAATGATTTATGATTTTAATGATTTTAATGATTTTAATGATTTTAATGATTTTAATGATTTTAATGATTTTAATGATTTTAATGATTTTAATGATTTTAATGATTTTAATGATTTTAATGATTTTAATGATTTTAATGATTTTAATGATTTTAATGATTATTATTATTATTATTATTATTTTAATATTTTAATATTTTAATATTTTATATTTACATATTTTTAATATTTTAATATTTTAATAATTTTAATGATTTTAATATTTGAATAAGGAAAAGTTGTTAATATTTTGCTGAGAAGTGATTTTAATATTTTAATGGTAAATTTAATGATTTGATATGATTTTTATGATATTAAAGATTTTAATATTTTAGTATTTTAATATTTTTTTTTAATGATTTTAATGATTTTAATGATTTTAATATTTTAATATTTTAATATTTTAATATTTTAATATTTTAATATTTTAATATTTTAATATTTTAATATTTTAATATTTTAATATTTTAATATTTTAATATTTTAATATTTTAATATTTTAATATTTTAATATTTAATTATTTTAATGATTTTAATGATTTTAATGATTTTAATGATTTTAATGATTTTAATGATTTTAATATTTTAATATTTTAATATTTTTAATGATTTTAATGATTTTAATGATTTTAATGATTTTAATGATTTTAATGATTTTAATGATTTCAATGATTTTAATGATTTAATATTTTAATATTTTAATATTTTAATATTTTAATATTTTAATATTTTAATATTTTAATGATTTTAATGATTTTAATGATTTTAATGATTTTAATGATTTTAATGATTTTAATGATTTTAATGATTTTAATGATTTTAATGATTTTAATGATTTTAATATTTTAATATTTTAATATTTTAATATTTTAATGATTTTAATGATTTTAATGATTTTAATGATTTTAATGATTTTAATGATTTTAATGATTTTAATGATTTTAATGATTTTAATGATTTTAATGATTTAATATTTTAATATTTTAATATTTTAATATTTTAATATTTTAATATTTTAATATTTTAATATTTTAATATTTTAATATTTTAATGATTTTAATGATTTTAATGATTTTAATGATTTTTATGATTTTAATGATTTTAATGATTTAATATTTTAATATTTTAATATTTTAATATTTTAATATTTTAATATTTTAATATTTTAATATTTTAATATTTTAATATTTTAATATTTTAATATTTTAAATATTTTTATTATATTTTAATTTTTTAATGATTTTAATGATTTTAATGATTTTTAATGATTTTTAATGATTTTAATGATTTTAATGATTTTAATGATTTTAATGATTTTAATGATTTTAATGATTTTAATGATTTTAATGATTTTAATGATTTTAATGATTTTAATGATTTAATATTTTAATATTTTAATATTTTAATATTTAATATTTTAAAATATTTTTAATATTTTAATATTTAATGATTTTAAATGATTTTAATGATTTTAATATTTTAAATTTTTATTATTTTAATGATTTTAATGATTTTAATGATTTTAATGATTTTAATGATTTTAATGATTTTAATGATTTTAATGATTTTAATGATTTTAATGATTTTTAATGATTTTAATGATTTTAATGATTTTAATGATTCAATTATTTTATTTTAAATATTTTAATATTTTAATATTTTAAAAATATTTAATATTTAATATTTCAATATTTTAATATTTTAATATTTTAATATTTTAATATTTTAATATTTTAATGATTTTATGATTTGAATTTTTTTGAATGATTTGAATCATTTTAATGATTTAAAATAATTTTAATGATTTAATGATTTTTAATGATTTTATAATTTTTAATGATTTTAATGGTTTTAATGATTTTTATAATTTTAAAGTGTTTTATATTTTAATATATTAATTATTTTAATATTTTATATAATAATATTTTTAATATTTTAATGATTTTAATGATTTTAATGATTTTAATGATTTTAATGATTTTAATGATTTTAATGATTTTAATGATTTTAATGATTTTAATGATTTTAATGATTTTAATGATTTTTATTATTATTATTTTATTATTTATTAATATGTAAATTTTTTACTTATGATTAATAATAATTATTAGTATTGATATTATATTAACAGATTTTGATATTAATCATTGATTAGTTATTATTATTATTATTGATTATTATTATTATTATTATTATTATTATTATTAAGCTATTATTATTATTATTATTATTATTATTATTATTATTATTATTATTATTATTATTATTATTATTATTATTATTATTATTATTATTTTATTATGTAATTATTAATATTATTATTATTTTATTATTATTATTATTTTATTATATATATTATGAATATTATAGATTATATTAGTATTAGATTATTTTTTTCTTTCTTTTTTTTATTAATATTATTACTAATGATTGCAATTTTATTATTTATTTCATACATTATTAGTTTTTTTATTATTATTATTATTATTATGCTGATATTATTATTAATAATATTAATTAGTCTTATTATTATATATTATTCTTATATTATTATTATTCATTATCATTATTATTATGATTATTACTTTTGATTTTTATGGTATTCATGACATGTTTTTTATATTTGCTATGATTATTATAATTTAGTAATAATTTTACAGTTTATTATAATTATTAAGAGTTAACATGATTTTAATGATTTTGTGATTTTAATGATTTTTAATGCTTTTAATGATTTTAAAGATTAATGAATTTTAATATTTTAATATTTTATATTATTAATATTTTAGATATTTTTAATATTTTTTATATTTTTAATAATTTTAAATAGGCTTTAATATTTTAATGATTTGAAGTGATGTTAATGATTTTACGATTTTATGATTTATTGATTTTCATGTTTATATGATTTATTACTTTTTTAATAATTTTAATAACACCAATCATCCAAACCCCACACATTCCTTGGATATGATTTTATGATTTAATGATTTAATGATTTTAATGATTTTAATCAATTTTAATTAATTGAATATTTTAATATTTTAATTTTTAATATTTTAATACTTTTAATATTTTTAATATTTTAATATTTTTAATACTTTTAGTATTTTAATATTTTAATGGATTTTAATCATTTTAATATTTTATGATTTAATGATTTTAATGACTTGAATGATTTGAATGATTTTAATGATTTTAATGATTTTAATGATTTTAATGATTTTAATATATTTTTAATGATTTTAATGATTTTAATGATTTTAATGATTTTAATGATTTTAATGATTTTAATTGATTTTAATAATTTTAATATTTTAATATTTTAATATTTTTATATTTTAAATTTTTAATATTTTTATATTTTAATATTTTTAATAATTTTAATATATTTAATATTCATTTATTTTAATATTTTTTTTTAAATATTTTAAATATTTATAATGGATTTTAATGTTTTAATGATTTTTATATTTTATGTATTTTTAATGATTTTTAATGATTTTAATTGATTTTAATATTTACATTTTTAACGATCTTCATTATTTTAATATTTTAATATTTTATATTTTAATATTTTAATATTTTAATATTTTAATATTTTAATATTTTAATATTTTAATATTTTAATGATTTTAATGATTTTAATGATTTTAATGATTTTAATGATTTTAAAAACTTTAATGAAGTTTAATGAATTTTTATGTTTTTAAAGGATTTTAAATGATTTTTATGATTTTTATGATTTTAATGATTTTAATGTTTTATGATTTTAATGATTTTAATGATTTTTAATGATTTTAAATTATGTTAAATGATTTTAATGATTTGAAAGATTTTAATTTATTTTAAATTGATTTTAAATTTTTAATATTTTTAATATTTTAATATTTTAATATTTTATATTATTTTAATATTTATAATTATTTAATTTAATATTTTAATATTTTAATGTTTTATATTTTAATTATTTTAATGATTTAATGATTTAATGATTTTAATGATTTTTGATATTTATGATTTTGACCTTAATGGGAATGGAGAAGAGCTTAAGGAATTCATGATTTTAAATGATTTTAATGATTTTAATGATTTTAATGATTTTAATGATTTTAATGATTTTAATGATTTTAATGATTTTTATGATTTTAATGATTTTAATGATTTTAATGATTTTAATTGATTTTAATGATTTTAATTTTTAATGATTTAATGATTTTATAACATTATAAACGGTTTTATTTCTTACATTTAATGATTTAATATATTATAATTTACGAATTAAATAGCTAGTTAGTTACTAACTACTCAGAAATTATTTTTAATTATTTTAATTATTTTAATTAATTTAATTATTTTAATTATTTTTAAATTATTTTAATTATTTTAATTATTATTATTATTATTATTATTATTATTATTATTATTATTATTATTATTATTATTATTATTATTATTATTATTATTATTATTATTATTATTATTATTATTATTACTATGATTTATTATTATTATTATTATTATTATTATTATTATTATATTATGATTATGATTATGATTTAATTATTATTATTATTATTATTATTATTATTAATTAATTATTATTATTATTATTTATTATATTATTATTATTATTATTAATTATTATTATTATTATTATTATTATATTAATTATTATTATTATTATTATCTATCATCAATCATCATCATCATCATCATCATCATCATCATCATCATCATCATCATCATCATCATCATCATCATCATCATCATCATCATCATCATCATCATCATCATCATCAATCAATTATTATTATTATATATTAATTATTATTATTATTATTATTATATTATTTTATTTTATTTATAATTAATTATTATTTTTTATTATTATTATTATATATTTATTATTATTATTATTAATTATTATTATTTATTATTGTTATTATTATTATTATTAATATTAATATTATTTTATTATTATTATTATTATTATTATTATTATTATTATTAATATTAATATTAATATTATTATTATTATTATTATTAATATTAATATTAATTTTAATATTAATATTAATATTATTATTATTATTATTATTATTATTATTATTATTATTATTATTATTATTATTATTATTATTATTATTATTTATTATTATTATTATTATTATTATTATTATTATTATTATTATTATTATTATTATTATGATTAACATGATTAATATGATTATTATTTTTGATTTTTATGATATTCATGACTCATGTTTTTTATATTTGTTATGATTATAATAATTAGTATAATTATTAGTTACTATAATTATTATGATTATTATGATTATTATAATGATTATTATGATTATTATAATGATTATTATTATGATTATTATTATTATTATGATTATTATTATTATTATTATTATTATTATTATTATTATTATTATTATTATTATTATTATTATTATTATTATTATTATTATTATTATTATTATTATTATTATTATTATTATTATTTTTATTATTATTATTATTATTATTATTATATTTACCTTATCATTATCATTACCATACTCTTCTGATTACTTCTTCATTATTATTATTAATTATTATTATTATTATTATTATTATTATTATTATTATTATTATTATTATTATTATTATTATTATTATTATTATTATTATTATTATTATTATTATTTTTATTATTATTATTGAGATGTTGAAGCATATGTTGGATGTGTTGGATGTGTTAGGGGGTTAGGAATGGGATTATCGGATCACTATGTTGTTTTATGTAAAATTAAGTTAGTGGAGGCTTGGATGAAGAGGAAGGTGATAAGAAAGGAAGTGGGTAGAATTAAGAGTGAGAAGCTAAATGAAAAAGGTAATAAGGATAAGTATTTAAAAGCGCTTGCAAGTAAATCAGTTGAATGTGAACAAGTTGAAACTGAACAAATCTAGAAGCAAATGAAGGAAGCGGTTGTTTATAGTGCAAAGGAAGTATGTGGATGTGGTACAGTGGGATGTAAGAATGTTAACAGTGAGTGATGGAATGAAGAAGTGATGCAAGCTGTTAAAAGTAAAAGATTGTATTAAAAGCCAATTATGAGGTTTCAAAAGAAAGATGTTTGGAATTATATAAGGACGAGAAAAGAAATACTAAAAGATGCATATTTAGGAGAAAAAAAAAGAGGTAATGAACAGTTTTGAAGAGGTTGAATGGAGACTTAAAGGGAACAGGAAGCTCTTCTGGAAGGAAGCGCGTAAGATTAAGAATGAGAATAAGGGGAATTTGCTTAGAATAATGAATATGGATGGAGCTTTCGTAACTTATGAAATGGATGTGAAGGGAGTGTGGAAGGAACCCTTCGAAAATCTACACAACGTTGGCAGTAATGAAGAGGTGATAGTGAATGTGTGTAACATGGACATATATATATATATATATATATATATATATATATATATATATATATATATATATATATATATATATATATATATATATATATATATATATATATATATATATATATATATATATATATATATATCGTCATCATCATCATCCTCACCCACCTTCTCTCTCCAAGACTGGGGGGTAAGGTGCGTAATATGCACCGGAAACAGAAAAGTAGCAGAAGAATATACCTTTTAGTGATGGCTGATCGCAGTCAGACTTATCAACCCTATTACTTCACGAGACCGTGACTGACCCTCACTATGGCATCTGGCGTCTCGTCAATGTAGGGTTCATCCCTTGGCCTAGATGGTCCAGAACCATACAACCTCACCAAACCCCGCCATACACTCACATTATGAACCTTTCTTCTCCCCTCTTACAAACTCACATTTACCCCCCCAGGCTTTCTTTACCGACGCAATCCCCCTTTTTCTTCGGTCTCCCAGCCGTCGATTCCCAGCACACTCACCAACTACATCCGCTTAACGACGCAACTATCATCCATCCTGTTCCACATGACCAAAAACCATCTCAATGTACTTTCATTTATTCTCTCTCATTTATCCCTTTCATCGCCACCACACAACTCTCTAATCCGTTCATTTCTCATTTTAGCAATTCTCTCACAGCCAACAACTCCCCTAAGATTGTGCATCTGAACACATTGTACTTTAAGATCTATACTTCTTAATCCAGACCATAGTCGTCTACTACTATACATTAACACAGGGTAACAACATACCCTCATCTAAGAACCTAGGTGCACTCAAGACTTAGTCCCTTTACATCCCCAAACGAGTTAATTGCACAGCCACCTTCCTGCAATTCACAATTTTCCTACTAGACTCTGCATCAATCCGTTCCGTTTTCATCCAACAAATATCACTATAATAATTTAAACCAGGACACTTGGTTCCAGCTGCCAACACCTAAAATGTAACTTCCGCACCGAGGACGGGTCTTCACTCACAACATAACTTTACTCTTATCTAGCGGTTAACTTTCAAACCGCCTTACTTTTACCACACCGCTGTGCCAAATCTTCTCTACCAATGCCTCTCCAAACTTTCTTCAGATTCGCACACAAAACCAAATCATGCCCATATAATAGGTAGGCACCCTCCACTCTCTTATATTCTCCATCATTCTAACGACCTAACGCCCGTCTACCCCAAACACTAATTTTTTTCATACACCCCAATCCATATACAAATCGATAACCAAGGGAGACATAACAAATCCATCGCTTCACTCTCGCTATTAATATTTAAAGCGCAATCACTGTCGTAGTTCCATTTTCTTACACACGCTTCACTTCGTCATATCATACTTTTGATTCTATTTAGAAGCCCACCACCACACTATACATCAACACCATATTTCATTAACACCTGCCATAGAGCTTCCTATTATTCCTGTCATACGTGGAATAAGAGGCATAAATCTAAAGTACAATTTATTCTTCTTCTCTCATTTTCTCAGTCATTTGTTTCAGATGTAAAGACTTTGAACAACACATACTCCTCTACTACTGTATAAACGCACCTTGTTCTTCACAATGCAGATCCTTCAGCACTCGACACACTCTTTTCGACCAAATACCAGAAAAATGATCTTCCCTACAACACTCAATAGACTAATTCCTCTATAATTCAACAGTTACCCTTATCCCCTTACCCTTATATAAGGGTACTATTACTATCTCCTCCAATCCGCTGGAACTGTTATACCCTCCACAAACGTTTTGCTACACAATTTCCAAATTCACTCAATCGACCATCTGCTCCTTTTCCGTTGATCATTTCACCACGTAATGTTCATGCTATACCGCGAAGATTTTTTCCATTCTTCAACTTTCTAACTCTACCTATTACTCCTCCTTACTTATGACCTAATCCCCAAAATATCTATTCCTTCTTGCACCATCAAAACCCCACACATTCACTATCACCCTCTTCATACTGCAATGTTATGCAGATTTTTCGAAATGTTCTCTCCACACTCCCCTCAATCCATTTTCATAAGTTACAAAAAGCATGCCAGCCTGTTCATTATTCTAAGCGATTCCCCTTTATCTCATTGCTCAGTCCTTACGCGCTTCTTTCCAGAAGAAGCTTCTATTCACTTATTGTTCCTGTAAAGGTCGCATTCATGCTGCCTCCAAACTGTTTCATTTACTCTTTTTTTCCTTTACATATGCATCTTTTATATGTCCTTTTTCCTCCTGTATTTTAATTGTCAAACATCTTTCTTTTTGAAACTCATCATTGGCTTTAGTACAGTTTAACCGACGCTTCTTTTGTTCTTTAACGCGCTTTGCATCCCTCTTCATTCCACCATCTATAACGATGTGATTACTTCTACCTGTTAGATATCCACATACTTCCTTTTGCGAAATACTACAACCGCCTCACTTCATTTTTGTTTCAGATTTGTTTAGTTTCAACCTGTTCACATTAACTGATTTACTTGAAGCGCGCGTCGTTAAATACTTATCGTTATTACCTTGTTCACTTAACTTCGTCACTCTTAATTTTACCCACTTTCTTCATATCACATTCCCTCCATCCAAGCCCGCCCAATAGCTTAGTTTTACATAGAAACGACGATAATGATCGATAATCATTCCTAATCCGCTTCAACTTGATTTAACATCAAGCACAGTACTTCAACACTCCTCTTCCGAACACAAAAATCAAGTCATACTTTTTCACTTCGATGATCATCTCTATCTATAACCAACTCCAGTATACTTGTGAATACTCTTGTGTTTAAAGAAAGTTTACTTAATTACCTACAAACATACCTCTCTCCTCACATAAACTCAATCACTTTCTACCATTGCATTCTTCTCTCCAACACCCCGAAAGCCACCATTACTACCATCCCTTTTTGATCACCTATTCAACCATTTTTTTTTACCTTTTTTATATATATATATATATTATAGTATATAGATATATATATATATAGTATATATATATAATATAGTAATATATATATATACCTTTTTTTATATATATAATATATATATATTATAGATATATTAAAGAGGTAAGATGTTGGTCAGATTAAATATCATGAATGAAATCCAGATAATTTTAATTGATGATTAGCTCAAAAAAGAATAACTGTAACAACGTCCAAATCTAAGCCAAACTACTCCATAAAAACCTTTATATTGTCCTCCAAAATCCCCTAAACGTTCCCTTAAAATCCCCAAAATTCCTTCCAGCAAAGACCTATTACAGCCCTTGAATCCTTTTAAATTCTTTCGAAAACCCTATAATTGCCTTTTAAAAAACCCTAAGTTCACCTGCTAAAACCAGCTAAAAACTACTGCTTTTTTTGCCCCCCCTTTTTTTAAACTCCCTAAAATCCCACAAAACCACTAAATCTACCTACAATCTCCCTCTACACAACCCCTTCTGAAACTATCTTTTAAAAAAAGCCCTAAATTCCTTTCGCAAAACCCCCCCAAACTCTTCCCACCCGCCATCCCCTATTTCATGACTTCCCAAACCAAAAAAAATAATTAAAATTTTATATTTGTTCGCAAATGAGCTAAAATCCATTACATTCATTATAGAATGTTAAATAAAATTTTAATGAAGAAATTAAAATAATGAAAAATAAAAGATAAACAATGAAAATAAATAATTAAATAAATTTTTGTTATTTGTAAATTTTCATTTACTGTAACATGCAGTAAATTTATTTCAATTATTTGCTGATTGGTATTACTATTATTATTTTATTATGTATTATTAGACATTATTATTATTATTATTAATTATTGATTATTATTATGTATTGATTATTATTATTATTTATATTATTATATTTATAATTGTTATTGTTATTATTATATTATTATACTTCTTATTATGTTATTATTATTATTAATATTATTATTATTATTATTATTATTATTATTATATTATTATTATTATTAATTATTATTGATTATTTTAATTATTTTTATTATTATTTTATTATATTTAATTATTATTATTATTATTATTATTATTATTATTATATTATATTAGTATTATCGTATTATTATAATTATTATTATTATTATTATAATTATTATTATTAATTATTATTGTTATTGCTAATTATTCATATTATTATTATTATTCATTATTTATTAATTATTATTATTGATATTATTATTATCTATTATTTATGTATTATTATTATCTATTAATTATTATTATTAAAGAGTATTATTATTTAACTTATTATTTCATATTGTTATGTATTATATTATTATTCCTTATTTATTATTATTATTAGTTATTATTATTACCTCTATTATTATTATTAGTTCTTATTATTATTACATGCAACGTTATTGTTATTAATATCGAAAAATATTATTATTATTATTATTATTATTATTATTATTATTATTATTATTATTATTATTATTATTATTATTATTATTATTATTATTTATTATTATTATTATTATTATTGAATTATTATTATTGATTAGATTATTATTATTATTATATTTTATTATTATTATTAATTTTTAAGGTTATTTTATTGTTGATTATTATTATTATGTATGTTTATGATTATTATTATTATTATATTATTTTGTGGTTAATTCTAATCCCGAATATTAAGGAAGTATATTATACATTTCAATTATATGCCTGAATGAGTTTCTATGCTTAAAATTATTTTTGTATTTTACCAAAGGCTACGTACCAGGAACCGGTGCAGCGGTGCTCGGAACAGGAGCAAAACAAAATTATTATTAGAGTCCAAACAGAAGTCAGAACAGGATTCTAATAAAAAAAGAAGTAAAAATTTATTTACTATTATACTAGAGTAGTTCGAGTCTGAAAGTTTGGAAGCCGAGCAGGAGCCGGAGCGCGGAGCCCGGAGCCGGAGCCGGAGCCGGGGCCTGAGCCGGAGCCGGAGCCGGGGCCGGAGCCGGAGCTGGAGCCGGAGTTGAATCCGAAAATAATTGATAGGTTGAGGATCATAATTTTAACTACTTAATACAACATTGAGACTTGTTAAATATATATATATATATATATATATATATATATATAGTATATAGTATATATATAGTATATATATATATATATATATATATATATTATATATATATATATATATATATATATATTATATATCTATATATATTATAGTATTATATATATATATATAGTATATATATATATAGCATGATATATATATATATATAGTATATAGTATATGATGTATATATATATATATATATATATATATATTATATATATATAGTATATAGTATATATATATATTATATTATATATATATTTTATATATATATATAGTATATAGTATATATATATATATATATATATATATATATAATATATATATATATTATATATAGTATATATACGTTAACATATATATATATATATATAGTATATATATATATTATATATAGTATATAATATAATATATATAATATATATATAATTTAGTATTTTTAAAATATAATATATATCAAAATATTTGTGTCTATAGAATTAATGTGAGTTAGAATATGCTAATTTAAAGTTTTAAAAATACTATATATGAAAGGTATAAAAAATTTGTCTTAAAAATATTAAATATATAAAAATACTAACAAATAATCATTGGT
>JABUQX010008438.1:0-2500 GCA_015478945.1 Trachelipus rathkii
TATATATAATCTATATATATATATATATATAATATAAATATATATAATATATATATAGTATATATATATATATATATAATATATATATATATATATATATATATACAATATATTATATATAATATATATATATATATATTAATATATATTATATATATATATATATGATATATATTATAATATTATTATATATATATTATATATATAATATATATATATATTATTTATATATAATATATAATATATATATATATATATATATTTATTATATTATATATATATATATATAAATATATAATATATATTTAATTATATATATATATATATGCGTGTCGTGTGTTGTGTGAAAAAAGAAAAAGGAGGGGGAGCGCCAATTTTTTTTTTTTAAAAATTTTGGGGGGGGTTGTTTATTAAGATTGTTTATTAATAGAAGGGATGAATAATAATAGTAGGGCATGGTTGGTAAGAGGATGTATAGATGGTGGAGTTTGTTAAACCGAGCCGACTGGGAGACCTATGAAAAAGTGGATTGAGTTTGTAAGGAAGTGTCTGAGTGAAAGGAATATGTATTTGTTCAAGCTATGTAAAACTAGTGCCTGTAACAGAAGTACATCTTGGGGTTTGGTGTGAGAGGGGATTTTGGGAATTCTAACAATTGGCAAAAATATCACAGATGAAGCTCTCGAGTGTTGGAAGCCCCTCAGAGTGATTGGGAACCTGTGGGATAAGCCTCAATCTTTAGGTAAGAATGGCAGGGTTTAGAGGGGGTATCGCTATCGGCTTACGTGCATGTTCTTCTACTAACTTTTTTGTTTCCGGTGTATGTTGCGCACCTCAACCCAATCTGGAGATAGCAGGAAAGATATATATATATATATATATATATATATATATATTATATATAATAATATATATATATTTAATAATATATATATATATATATATATATATAGATAATCATATATATATATATGTATGTGGTGCGTGTGTGTGTGTGAGTGCCGTGTGTCTTTGAAGTGATTCTAGTTTATATAAATGGTTATACATTTGATAATAATCAGTTACATAAAGGGAAACTGTAATTTTGCGCAGGAAAGTTAGAGGAATTTTTCAAAGTCATGAGTATATTATATATATAATATATATATATATATATATATATAATATATATATATATATATAATATATATATATATATATATATATATATATATACTATATACTATATTATATAATACTACTCGTCAAAAATTACGCAACACTGCTTCATAGACGTTAACAGGTACAGAAATGACCAGAAACGCCTGTGAACTTTATTATGCAAATAACATAGCATTTGGGACACATTATACGAGTGGTAGATTGTCGGAGGTTCCCAGGTTAAACCCTGTGGCGGGCTTGCGAATGGGTTCCCGATGTGAGGCTGAATGCGTTTCCTGCCAAAGTGGGACGTTATTGCGGTGTGAAGGTTCGTGTGTGGATGGTGTTACTCAGTATCGTGTATGGCCACCTTCGGGCCCGGATGACGGCTTGGCACCGTCGTACCATGCTCTCAATGATGTGGCCGAGATGACCTCCACGATAAATAGTGATCCAGAATACTTGAAACACCGCCTGCCGCAGCGCCTGGAGAGTTCTGGAGGTAGGTTGCAGCTGTCGCAACCATCGTTCAACGATTTCCCACACCGTATGTTCAAATTGGCGTTTATGTGGAGAATTGTATGCTGGCCATCCAATGTCCTGATTTGACCGTTGTTAGGCGTTCGGGACGCATTCTGGCCTTGGTGTGTGCTCTGGCATGTATGCATTAGGGCGAATTCGTCACCAATGTAGAGTCAGGATGTCGCAAAGTACCGTGCGGCGTGTAGGGAACGCGCCATCTGGACGCTGCAACTCTGCAACGACCCGTTAAAGATATGCCCCCTCAGACCATGAAAGAGATCCTCCTCCAAATGAATGTAAGGCATATTACACTGCGCTTACCTTTCATTAGGTCCTCGATAGGCTCTGATCCACCGATTCGGGCGGTATAGAGATGACTCTGGATTCATCCCGTAAAGAAGCATATTCGCCCAATCGCGACTGTCCAATGTAGGTGTTCCCGGGCAATGTAGTCGCGCCCGTCGATGTTCCCTGGTGTGTCGTGTTCCTATGGCCGGCCTCAGTTGCCGTAAATATGTTCCGCGAGGCGTCGACGTATTGTTTTATCACTCACACGGGTTACATGTCCTCCTGTAGCTGTATTTGAAGTTGCCTTGCCTTGCTGTTGTATGACCGTCTCTTACGGCCCGCATACGCTTTAAACACTGTATTCAACGCTAGTCGTGGCGCGTGGCCTGCCCGGCCCGTCACCGAGCGTGCTCCGGAATGTCGTCGGGGCGATCCACGACCCGTGCAATGGTTGATGTGTTCTACACCAAATCGTCGATCGAGCTTCACAGAAACCCGTTACATATCGGCGACGGAGGCTACCGCTGTGATTAATATGTACGCACATCAC
>JABUQX010008438.1:7500-15000 GCA_015478945.1 Trachelipus rathkii
CCTCCCCATGCACCCGGGCCCTCTTCATCCCCAGCCCCTACACCTACCTTTCTACTATACCAGGAAACAAAAAAACACAATAATATTTTCGGTCTGAACCTCTAACGTTTTAGAGGGTACTCGTATGCATCGTCAGTCTGACTTTATCATCAACAGATTATGCATTCTCAAAACTGCCGTTAAAGACATGTCGATCCTTGAGTGCATTGATCTTTGTTCTAAACTGTGATGGATTTCATGTAGAGCTGACCTGCCACCGGAATTTTCCCTCACCAGATCGCAAAGCATCATTCATTTTTTTTTTTTTTTTTGCCACGCGAGCAAGCTCCTCGGTCACGAACAACTGGAATTTGTTCGCACCGCACCGCAACGCATTGACACCGCACCGCACCGCATCGCACCGCACCGCACTGCATGCGATGCGTTCAGCCTTCGGCACAGAAGAGATATCAAATAAAAAATCCGAGGGTAATTGTGTTATGATTTATGACCGTATGGACAAAAAATTTGATGTATTTTGAAGAAAGCGTTGCCACATTTAATTAATCTACGTTACCCATTTATTATTTGAATATTCATGTATAATATATATATTAATATATATACTATATATATATAATAACGATATATATATATTATATATACTATACTAACATATATATATATAGAGGTATATAATAATAATATTAATATATGTTGTGTGTGTGACAACGATGCCTGTGTGTGGTATTGTGTGTGTGTGTGTGTTTGGTTCTCGTTTTAGACACTCTAGTTCAGGTTATGATAAGATTGTTAAGTATACACAGCGTACACAATCTAAGCTATACTTGAACATAATCTCTGAATACGATAATTCATAGATAGACCTACCTCTAACAACCAGTTACCACCTAATAGTTAATCCGATTTACCCTAGATAACTCCTAGATAACCTCTAAATAATACCCTAGATCCTATAGATTAAACCACCCTCCCATACCCCTCCAATACCGAAATTAACCATTATGGTATCCCTAGGTATATATACTATATGATATATATATATGTGAGCAAATCATAACATATAATATATATTATATATAATTATAAATATATAAATATATATTAATAATATGTTATATATTATATTATATAATTATTATATATATTAAATAATATATATAAATAATATAATATAATAATAACTTAGATGGCAAGTTTTTTTTCTGACCTTCTTGCAATATAATGGGGAGTGAAAAAGATCATAATAAAAAATAATATAATCTGCTATATTAGCGGAAAAAAGTATTGATTTTTTTTCTATAACTATTATATCCTCTTAACTTATACTAACTAATAAGTGTAATTAAAAATTCCCATTTTTTTGGTAACTCAAATTTAAAACCCAATACCAATATACATTCATAAGTATGTGAAAATGCGATTAGATGTGGTTAGTCTTTATAGCTACAAGTATGAAAATCTAACATGAACGAAACAGTATAACCTCGTGCCAAAGCCATGGGAGCTGGCGAACCTAAATAAAGTGCCTATAACACAATTACCTATATTTTGCGAAAATACAATGATGCTAACCCTCAGTTCAACAAAGAATGTCTGTACACTATCTGTAGTTGAAGCTAGCATAACCTCCGCACTGTCACCTTCCTTCACTGTTTAAGCAATAAATAGTAATCAATTATCAATGAGCTTTAATATGTTTAAAATTATTCTCTCGAAAAAATATTTTAATAAACTTTTTGAATAGTCTATTTATTATATCAGTTTTAATATGTAATGATTGTAGGTATTTGGTCTCATTTTTTATTTATACATTAATTAACTATTTAATCCAAATTTAATTATGTGTGAAATCCATATAAATTAATACCTCAAATAAAATTATATTTTTAATTTACAAAAATTTATTTATAAAAAAGTATTTATATTATTTTTATATGATATATATTTTATAAATTATATTTATATATAATAATAATTTATTTTTTTTTTTTTTTTGATTTCTAGATTCATACGATCTCTCGTGTATAAAATAATTAGTAATTAATAGAAATGTGTGTTTTAAGAATTAATATTAAACTATTTTCATATTATGTATAATGAAATGTGGTGTATAAACTCAAAGCTTTAATCGAATAATAACCTTCGTGAAATTTATTACGCCATTGCTTCCACAAAAAAAACGACACAATAAATAAACAGAAATGTTGAAGAGCTAACGGTAGAAACCCCGGTAGCCTCGCCCCCAGCTTAGATACAAAGAAGAGGGGAATACTCACATTTCACTCCTAGATTTGAACTTCCACACTTCTCAAACTCAGAAAAGATGAGCAACTGACTCTCACAGGTATTGATTAGAGAGTAGATAATTTAAAATTTAAAAAAATCTTACTACTTTCAAGTAAGTGTAGATTTGTGAAAACATTATAAATTGACACCAGAAACGGAGTTGTAGTACACATAATTAGAATATATAAATGTAGATGGATCGCAACTCGTGTTATTTGTAACTCTTCCACATAATGTTAGATAAATTTTATGAAAATAGAATATTAGATTTACCTAAATTATAAAATCTCACGCACAGTATAAAGAAAGGATTATTAGTCCCCTTTTATTAATGAATAATTTATTGTACTAATATATTTACTTAGAAAATTCCTCGTAGATATTGTATAAATGAAACTTATTAAGTTCTAAAAATACCTCTGTTATGTACTCATGATATATATGAGGTATACTAAGTAATGTATCTATAAATCCTGAAAATGAAGATATATAGTCAGCAACGAAAACTAAGTTTATATATTGATACACCTCTAAATTAAAAGTATTTATATTTTTATTATAATTATATATAGGTTAAAGAATATAATCTCATAGTTTTTTTGTATATTAGATAGGTTCCTATCTCTCACTATTAAACGCGAAAATGCATTTTTTAAGATAGGTCTTCATATAACGCAATAATTTTATAAAATATAGTGTTAATGTTCCAATCCTGTAAGTCATAGTTGCAAGTAATTTAGTTTCGATCGACTTTAAAAATATACGGCAATAATGCAAAGCCTATAAATAATCAATAGTCACAAACTGTTATATATTATATAATTATTATCTTAGTTCATTAGCCCACACCTATTATAATAAGATTATTTTCTATATGATATATTTACGATGATGATTACTCTGGAGTACCAGAAAAATAATGATAAGAAGCCAATCCTAAAATTGTAGCGATATTGAGTATAATTATACAAAGAATGTAATGAAGATGTTTTTATATTAGAATCTAAATACTTGTAGATATAAGTCTCCACTATAGAACTTCCACGTTGAGTGCAGTAAGTATTTCTCGTCTAAGAGAACTGCATAGGTATTATTATAATAAAGTATACGTGTTTGTTGGGAGAAAGCCAAATGCTATAAATCAACGCTACATTTATAATTTCGTGTCATGACTTCACTTGTGCTATTAGCTAAATAATAATCTACAATGAGAGAGCTCGATATATCAAGCACATACAATAGTCATCACCGCATACCGGTATAGAGCAAAATCTGCGTCTTTCTACATCTACTTCTTTTCAATCTCTTACATACATATACACTACTTCTACAATCTCTAATACTCCTCTACTATTCCTCTCATCTTACTCTAATCTCTCTCTACTTCTTCTCTGTCTCTCTCTCTCTCTTTTCTTTATATATCTTCTTTCTCTTTTCTTCTTTTCCTCTCTATCTAGTACATAATTTATAGAGCAAAAAATATCTCTCTCTCTACTCTCTCTCTATAATAATATATCTCTTTACTCTCTCTCTCTCCTCTCTCTTCTCCTTCTCTCTCTGCCTCTCTCTCTCTCTCATCTAACTCTCTCTCTTTACTCTCTATTCTTCTTCTCTCTCGTTGGTAAATAATTCTTTATAGTAATGTGAAAATTAATTTTATAAGGTGTAGTTCAAAATTTAATTATAGTCTTTATATAGAAAACTTATATTGTTGTGCAATATAGCTTATTATAATAATTAGTTAACAAGTCAAATAATGGGTTCTAATCCAATAATATTAGTAGTTATATAATATATATATTTATTAATTATATAATATATATATATATATATATTAAATTATTATATATATATATATTAATTATTATATTTATATATTAATATATATTAATATATTTAATATAATATATTAATTAATATAAAATTTATATATATAATATATATTATATTATATAAATATATTTTATATATATATAAATATAAATACACTTAAAATGATTGGTACTTGAGCATATCCGGAATATATATTATAATATACTCTCGTCATCCGCTACCGTCACCGCCTATATATTATACGCTATCCGCACCGCACCGCACCCATCGCAACCGTATACCTTATTTATTTAAATGTTTAATGATTAACTAACCCTAAATATATATATTATCTATAGCTATATATTATATATATATATATATATATTATATTATATATAATTAATATATAATTTATATTAATATATATATAATAAATATATTTATATACTTGAGTGAAAGATAGGTGATATTAGTGATCAGTCAGAGCATGATACTCTCTTTCCTCTATAAGAGTTTCTTCTCCGCCGAGGAAAGCATGAGGGAGTGTCGCAAACATAGAGAAGATGATATTGTAACGCAACTGAAGATATTGAAGTCGAGCAAAAGTATCTGACAACTGATACCGACACCGAGCGATGCATCTCACCCTGTACGTAGCACCCCCTTGATCCTGACCAGATAATCTAAGTTTAAATCTAATACCCTATAAATAATAATAATAATTATAATAATATATATAAACACTATTATAAGTATGCTAAGAATAAATACTGAATTATTACTGACTAGATAAATCTACAAACCATTATATATGATCCACATCCAACTCCGCAAAAGTATATTAACTGATATACATTCACTCTATTTTATCAATATTTCTTCAATCCCTGAGAAAATCAACTCCAATCTAAGCTTGATAACTGTGATACCTAATTCTGAACACCGTTTTTTTACTATAGTAACTTTAGTATTGCTGTGGCTAAATATGACAAGAAATATGTCAACTCCAACAAACTGCTATCTCATAAGTCTGGCAATAGCAGATTGTGTGGTGCTCGTGGCACTGTACCGCCAAAGTAAATAGCACCCCTCACAGCACGCACTACTGAACTCATAACGTCCACACTTCACAACACACCACACATACACATACCACCAACACACAACACCCACGTTGTGCTCGTACTTTGATTGGCCCGCGCACAGATCTCGCTATACAACTCCATCACTACATCTTTGCGAATCTAACTATCTCATTAGCATCATAACCGTTTCACATCTTTCATAACCATACAATACATATCTCCTAAATATTTTAAAACTCTCAGACACTTTCTCAGCTGACTCACCCTCTAACTATAGCTTTTCTACACCTTGAGGACTGTACATTCGATCTCATCATACTTATAATCACTTCATTTGCTTCTTATAACTTATTCAGCCGATTAAAACAATATATCCCATGTTATTAAATCTAACATATACTTAAACAACCTGTAAGAAATTTCAATCTGACTTACCTTACTCTCCTTTATAAGACTTCTCTTCAGTATCATCGCTCATCCTCAAAATCCAAAACCTACTTTTTTCCGCTATTAATCTAGCCGATAATGTCATCTCATACAACACACAAATCTCTTCCTCTCTCGTTTCTTGTCCCTTCAACTCGACCATCTCAGCATGCCTCCCAGACACACTCATATCCTTCCGTCAATATTGATATAATTGTCCTTTTATGTCATTCCATTACAATATTATTGTTATCTCATAACTCAATAGATAAAGGACAAAAATCATTACTTACTACTGAATGCACCCTCTGCTTTATATATTATATATTATAACCAGCTCAATCCAACTTATCTGATCAACAACTCATCTATGTCCTTTACATCATCATATTACACTGTCTTATCACATAATATCCATTTTAACATATCTTTGATAGCTCCATGCTCAATGTCACAGAAGCATCACCATAATGGCACATAACAAATTCATTTAATCCACTACGTACTAAAGACATCGGGTGAATCTAAAGTGAAGACTCCTCCGACCTGTAGAATAATAATCCTATTCATACTGTCTGTATAGCTAATCCTCCAAAAAACCTAAAATATAAACTTTTCCTTTCATCTCACCTTCTTATTGTTATACTCCCGTAACTATATTGGGTATTCTTTATCTAAAATCATTTTGATTTCCACACAATTTCTCGTCCTTTTACTCACCTCCTAAACGCACCTTGTTCTTCTCATCTAATATACTCAGTTGCCTTGCTCTCTTGGTAGCATACTCGTGAGCGTCTCTCTTAGAAAAATATGACCACAAAAATAACCTAGTTAAAATAACTCATCTCAAACGCTGACATATACAGCTTTAATGATAACATAGAGTATACACCACTAAATCGTTTATAAAATATACTTACATCTCATTCTCCCCATGTTTTCTCCCTGTACACTACTAGATGAGGATATGTGAGTAAGGGTTTTTGTACTAAAGTATGTCCTATAGCTACATCTTCCATATCACGTGCGCGAAAACCTTCATACCATAGTTTAAACGAACTTTATTCTATACACAACTTTCAAAATCCAAATCATTCAGCTCATCTGCCTTCGTGTGCCCTTGATCAAATATTGATGGATATATCACGAGTTGAATAATTGATCATTCCTTTCTTTCAGTATCTACCTGTTCTAAATCTATACCTCACTCTCCTTTCAACTTGTACTCTCACTTTTTATTAGCCTCTATTGCCCACGCACCCGCTTACTAAATATGACGCTTAATGATTCCTTCAAATAACACTATTCGCCTTCTTTGCAGGTGCAATCTCGAACCTACGAGCGAAGCTGAATTTCTGATTCACGATATCAACCTATAACGTTTCTCATATACATGTCTCCTATATCGATTTTTCCTTCATGCAGGAGTATTTCTCGACCGTGTTCCTCTCCGACACTCCTACTACGATCGAGGTGCAAATTATACAATCAGTATTCTACAACCAGCACATCTCCAGCTAATACATGCCTCTTCTATGCGACGAAATACGAAATATCGCGCTTTAATTCTCAATTCCTTGAACCATCGTGCATATGAATCTCTTGCAGAAAGAGCTGCCATTTTTCCCTTGTAAGGTCCCCATTTCATCCTCCTTCCAAAACTGTTCTATTCACATCCTTTTTTTCTCTGCGCCTTACTTCCCTGCATCCAAGTTTAAGATGAGTGGATGAGCTATATGTGTGACCCCCGGTTCTATGTATTGCGAGTAATTCATTTCATTTGATACCCTCGTTCAGAATCATTAGGCTTTGAGGATACAGTTAATCAACAACCACGCTTTTAAGTCTTTTGCAGTACCCACAGCTTGCATCACCTGCTTCCGCT